>JAUELE010245334.1:0-11147 GCA_031471655.1 Diodora aspera | reverse complement strand
AGTTCTATGCCTTGAATCAGGTTCAAGTCTGCAGCAAGAGTTCTATGCCTTGAATCAGGTTCATGTCTGCAGCAAGATTTCTATGTCTTGAATCAGGTTCAAGTCTGCAGCAAGAGTTCTATGCCTTGAATCAGGTTCAAGCCTGTAGCAAGAGTTCTATGCCTTGAATCAGGTTCAAGTCTGCAGCAAGAGTTCTATGTCTTGAATCAGGTTCAAGTCTGCAGCAAGAGTTCTATGCCTTGAATCAGGTTCAAGTCTGTAGCAAGAGTTCTATGCCTTGAATCAGGTTCAAGTCTGCAGCAAGAGTTCTATGCCTTGAATCAGGTTCAAGTCTGCAGCAAGAGTTCTATGCCTTGAATCAGGTTCATGTTTGCAGCAAGAGTTCTATGCCTTGAATCAGGTTCAAGTCTGCAGCAAGAGTTCTATGCCTTGAATCAGGTTCATGTCTGCAGCAAGAGTTCTATGCCTCGAATCAGGTTCAAGTTTGCATCAAATGTTCGATGCCTTGAATCGGAATCAAGTCTGTAGCAAATGTTATATGCCTTGAATCGGGTTCAATCCTGTAGCAACGGTTCTATGCCTTGAATCAGGTCCAATCCTGCAGCAAGAGTTAAATGCCTTGAATCAGGTAATTCAAGCTTGTAGCTAGAGTTCTATGCCTCGAATCAAGTTCAAGTCTGCATTGAGAGTTCTATGCCTTGAACCAGGTCCAATCCTGTAGCAAGGGCATAACACAATTCAGATAATAAAAACAGGAAAGGCGTAAAGAATATTTAGACCTCCTTCCAGTTATCGTGCTGTGAAGCGTGGATCTGATTGGACGATCAGTGTACGCGTTTCTCAGCACTCGCTGCCCTCAGAACGGAACCAGCCACGTTTTTGTCTTTCATATGTTTCAACTTGGATGTCCGCCCTTGCCCCCCCCGCAAGCCGGCACCATCCAGCAGACATCTGTCAACGCACCTGAAGGAGCTCACGAACTTAGGTTACACTTGGTAACTATACTGGCAGGCGCCGGCCATTTTCTGCACCATTAATATCACATCGCGTGTATAATCTAGCAGTTTCAGTTTTTAATCACATTTTGTGCTGTGGCGTGTTTAATTCCACTCTTCTTTCTCAGTCGAGGCATGCAGCAAGTTTCTTACTTGCTTTTGACGATAGTTTTAGTATAACGAGATGCTGAACGAACTTGAAACAGGCAGAACAATATTGGCGTCATGGAGTCTCGAACTTTAGCGTTTAAGTCTCGCGTTTGACAAGATTGTGCTGTTGGTGATAACAAGCTTGTTCCGTGGTTTCCCGCCACAGGGGATGTATTTTATCTGTAACAGTGTGCCATATAATTTTGACATAATTGCTGTTATTCATCGATTTGCACCGAATGGCCAGAACCAGGTTATTTCCTTATCGCAGTCGAGGCTAGTGGTAACACGACGTTCTGGAATGGAAGCAGTGGATAGTGGCTCGATGTTTGCAATCCGTCTTGGTTCGAATCCAGTCCGGAGCCAGCTATCTGATTCACTTTCGTTGACATCCCGTGGGGTTCCCGGGGGTGTCGCTCTAACACCAACAAGAATAGGACTCCATTATCCTCGTGCTTGCCGTAAAAGCCGTCTAAAATGAGGATATTTTGCTTTCTCTTTCTTACTATCGATCCTGTGTTGTCACTTTATCTGATGTGCTTCTTGCACATCACATTGCGCTATGGCTGAAATATTGCCCCCTGCAATGTAAAAACCCATTTCACTCATTCACTCTTTATCACAGTCGAGGCTAGTGGCAACAGGGCGTTCTGGAAGGAAGCAGTGGACAGTGGCTCAGTCTTGCAGTCCGTGTTTTGTTCGAATCCAGTCCGGACCCGCTTGATTCATCTGATCCTGGATATGACGATGATGTGTAAACGTGTTTATACAAACGTTGAAATGTGATTTATGGCACTTTGCTTTGACTATACTGAAGCCGTACAGAAACGATACACACACAATTTGTTTTATTAATTCCCCGTTTTCAACCCCATGTGTGTTGGTGTCACTGATCATCAAAAGTATCTGCTGTAATGGATTGTCATTCCGTCATGCTAACACAGCACTCTCTAGAATACATATCTAATACATATGGAACAATGCCTTTGAGGGGTGGCGGCAAGGGGGGCTGTTGGGACAAGTTCATCTAGCTTGGCTGGTCGCCTTTCACGTTGACGCACACGTCGGCCCAAGATGTCTCAGACATTTTCAATGGGGGAAAGGTCAGGGCTCATTGCTGGCCAGGGCATCCTATGGACATTGTGCCGTTGAAGGTGGTTATGTTATTTACCTTGACATTCCAAGTTCCCCTACTTTTTTTGAAGAGTTTATAATGGTTAAATGGGTCGCCTTGTCCCTTCCAGAGTGAATTGTTGCTACAATTACTCTATATGGAATATTTAGCGTTGTTTTTTGTGCATATTCCTTCAGATGCCTGCCTTTTACAGGGGTCAGTGTCATATACATGTTTATATAGGTTCGCGTTTATAGGATACCACTGTCGAATTGATATTAACGTGCATGTATGAAATCACAAACTTAATCGTGTTGATTTTGAGTAGACTGACATTGGGGTTTACAACAATTCTTCAGCCATAGAGCGTGATCAGTCGGCATTATGCTCTGTAGTTAGCTATTGAATACTTCAAAAGAAGTATATACATATCTATAACGCTTGTTTCAAATGTGTCCTTTTCGTGTCAAAACCCTACTACATACATACATCGATTTATGCATGAAACATATAGGAGTCATTTAATAAGAAATAGGTTCGCAAACTGTCTGAGCAATCTTGTTGCGTACGGTGTTACGCTCTACTTTATATCGGTTATTGTGAATGATATACATGGATATTCCTGCCATGTCGCCTGCCATACACGCAACAATTAATCGTGGATAATCAGCAGCAACATCACAATGTTACCTATGCTCTCAACACTTTTCTTGATCGTTTGCAAGAGTGTCAAAATATCCCATCTGCATTCGGCACAACGCTTTGACGTGTCACTATTTTTATCCAGCTATCTAGTAATCTCAGTACCGCGACGGATATTGTTTCGCGCAGGCAGTAGGAGGCACTTTGGGGTGGACCTGTAAGGAGTCTATTTAAAAACACAAAATAAATCCGTTTCAATCTGCTAGGATAAAGG
This sequence comes from Diodora aspera, assembly GCA_031471655.1. Lineage (NCBI taxonomy): Eukaryota > Metazoa > Mollusca > Gastropoda > Lepetellida > Fissurellidae > Diodora > Diodora aspera. The sequence goes on along the minus strand of JAUELE010245334.1, from coordinate 7,972 downwards.
GGATGCGTTATTTATTGACGGAAACTCTTTTATAATGTCAAAACTACAGTACATGTTGTTTATTTAACACATAATGCTTCCAACATATGTCCTGCTTGAAAATACGTACATGTATTCAACTTAAGCTCTTGCCCTTTATTCCATTAGAAACGATCTGCTTTAGTGCTAAACATTTCATGCAACATTCCATACCAACATTTATAAACGTTCGATTATTGCATAATCCGTGCACATGTATATATGTAAATTGTCTAAATCAAACGTTTTGGCTTTCGAAAGGAATTGCTGGTGGTACGGATAAATCTATACACTGGATACGATGAAGTATGAAACCCATTCATCACTTGAAAGATACAACCCATTCGATAAGTGTCTTGGTGCGGTTCTTCACTCCAACGCAAGACGCATGCGCCACTTGATTCGTTGAAGTGTTATACTGAAGTATACATGCATACGACTACTTGACTGTACGCCATGTAATTACTAGTCTTAATCTGATTGGACCACTCCTAGAGGATCTGATAAACGGTGGACTTCCATGCCTATTGAAAATAGATATAAATGCAGTGGAGGTAAAAAGAAAAAAAAGGAAACCTGTTAGTCATCAATACTGATGGAAACGCTTTGTGTAAAACGTTGTGAAAGTAAGGTTCAAAACTGTAGAATTCAAGGAAATTAGCAGGGTGGGGAAGTGATCAAAATAATTGTATACGGACATTGGTGTATGCTTGTTAAATTAAAATAATAACTGTATTAATAGTGTCTTAAATGGTTCATTGAACCGTTTCTTCATCTTCTGTATCTCCTTTCCTCGTCACATCACCACGGACGTGATTATATCATTTTTGTATGAGACTTGAGTGTTATGTAACTCCTTCTGAACGCATTCTGCAGTCTACACCCTTTGAAGTACTTACATTTGCTTTGAGAACACACACTCCCAACCGTATTAAGTATGTCACAGATAACAGTACTTTTGCAATCGTATTTATTTCTTCCTTATTGCGAAAAGCAATGCTTTTTACAAGTTTTACCAGATTCATTAATTATCAAATTCAAATGTGCAATTGATACGTTCTGTTTTATCTATAACAGAACATTTAATATTGGTACACGAGCCCGTGTAGACTAACAATTAGTCTATGAAATATTTTAAATTATTTTATTATATTTAATTTATATTCCTTCAAGAGCCCTGCGCCTACAATGCAGTTTCATATGTGGAATACAAGCTAGCTAGACTTGATTTGTAGACTGGCAAAAGGCTTATAAAATGAATTTATTAATTAATGAAAAAATAATTCCACAGTCATGGAGCAGGACTAGAGCCCGTGGTGATGAGGGTCGGGGCGTTGCTAAAAGGAAAGGGTTGCTGTTCCCCTTGTTGTTCACGATTGTAATGAACACGCATAAGTTAAACTCTTGTCTTGTCAAGACACTAAGGCTGTAAAGTTCCTTAAATATGGTTTAAATCAGAGGCAGGTTATTATTCCTGGGACTATATTGCCTTTGCTATCTGTGCCTGAGGCAGGGCTTAGCAGAGATGGCTATGTTAGAGTGCGATGTTCAGTTTTCTATGCCTTGACTCAGGGTCTTGACAATAGTCTAAAGTTAAGGCTGTAAAATACTTTGGTGGCCTCGTCTAATGAGAGTGTCATTTGTAATGTATAATAACTAGTAATACAAATCACCAGCTCTTTACATTGAAGTGCAGTATTATTTCTCCAAAAAATCCGTTCGCAAGCTACTCAATTTATTACGTCAGTTGTATACAGCTCGTTCTGGTGAACGTTCAAGATCTCTTATGGCACTGATAGAGCACCATACATTAAAGTTCTACAAGCGCACGGAACAGACGTTCTCCCCTTGTCAAACAGACGATCTTTGCTAATGAGAATTTGATTGTGGGCTGCAGCAGCAGCTTCCTAATATGCTCCGGGAAGCAACTTTTGTCTTGTGATGAGAGACAGCAAGACAAATATACACACCATGTTTTTTAATTTACCCGGCGCTGACAGACGGAAGTGGTAGTTGGGTCTGGGTAGGACCGAGTGAGGCAAACCTAACCATTTAAGCAAGTGGATATTTGTTTGTGAGTTGGTTATTTTGTGCCTGAAGCAGTGTCGATGATATTACGTAACAGAATACGTGAATATGTAACTTAAATATGTAACTATATTAATAGGGAAGAAAGAGTGTAGATGTGAGGGTCGGGGTTTTTTTTGTTGGGCGGAGGTGGCAATAATTTCTTTCGGGTGTCTGAAACCTACCCTCATCACGGCTGTATTTTGCAATGTCTCGGCATATTTAGATGTGATCGCCTACTGTTTAATCTACCAAAAAGTAGGGGATATTGTTTGTGATCGACAAGGCGTAGCTTCTGGTCTATACTGACGTGCAAAAGAAACGATACCATGATGTAGAGAGACTACTGAACAAATACAATTTGCCAATGTCACTAATATCAGACCAAACTACCTCTGTTTGCCGAACATACACGAATTCTCCTACCGATGTCAGCTTGTCCCATATTTCACTCATCAGTGAGAGCAACAGCGAATTCATTGAGAGTGGTAGGTGGATTTTCACACAAACAAAGACAGTTGGTGGTCGTCCTCTTTACTGGTAAGAGAAGTGTAGGGCGGGAGGTTAATTTCTTTTACAAATTACTTTTTACATGTGGAGGGCATGAATACACAACTGGTGTAAAACGAAATAAACGAATTCAATTCCTTGAAACCCTGTTGTCTGTTATCATGTACATTTTACAATAAACGCAACAGCCAATGCCGAATACAGTGTATCAGATTTTCTGATGCATTTGGTTTTCATTTTTATTCAAATAAGAAAAAAGAATTACGTTGGGTCTGTGCTTCAGCTAAGGATGGGACAATCACCAAGTGTTTATTTCTTTGTGACCTAAAGGTCCGTCAATGACGTGATCCCAACACATAAATAACAGATAATCGGAGACACGACCTCCCCTTCTGCTTCAGCTTCTATGACACAAACATCAACCAATGTACCGGATGTAAACTGAATGTTGTAGGAGGTCCGAGGGCATCCTCCCACGGAACTTGTTTCAACTCATAGAAGATCTGAGACGCATTTTCCTGCATCTATTGGAGTCAGAATGAGCTTTGTAACTGGTCGACATCTAAATAATGTCATTATTCATCACTAAACTTTAAAGGGGAAACCGTAGCTGCGTCGGGCCTCGATTTCGGGCCTTATTTTTATGTGACCTTAAGAATCCGCTACTTGGAATTAAGGTCGATGACATTCCAGTGGCCCAATCTATCTGCAAGATCTAATCTCGTTGCGTCACTCCACCAGAAATCTCCGATCCAACAATCAGTTTCTTCTCACAGTGCCCACTTACAATATTAAAACATCTGGGCCAAAACATTTCCTGCCCTTGCAACCCAACTGTGGAACCCTCTATCTCTCTCGATGAAGACGTCAACATCTCTAGAAGTGTTTAAAAAGCTACTCAAACTCATCTGTTTTTAAGCTATTTAAACATTAAGGGAATTTTACATGATCAGTGACTTTTAATTCCTGTGACTATGAATATTGACGGGTTTGACCTGTTTTATTTTGGTCAGTTTCATAGTGTCCTTTATGTCATCATTCGTTTTTGGTTTTTAATCTTAAATTCATTTTATGTCAGCGCTTCGAGCATGTACCCAGTTGCGTGGAGTTAAGCGCTCTATAAATATCCATATAAGGTTTTCGCCCAGAAGGCGCGGATAAAGATCATAATACATTCATAATTATGAAGTGACACATTTGAAAAAAAACAATATAAACTGCCGGGCAAAAGAAACTATTCCAAATGGTTTCAGTTAGTTTACTTTACGTCTTTCTGTCATAGCTGATAAAAAGGATGCTAGGATTTCAACGAGTGTAATGTGACTGACATCATGTCATTGACAAAATTTCCTAATATTGAAGGGATACTAGTATCTCGATCTTGCATATCCAACGCAATTGTGTATTTATTCAGTAGTCTCTCAAAATCTTGGTATCGTTTCTTTTGTCCGGCAGTGTATTATATCTCCGTGGTATCCAAAGCTGGTCCAAACCTTGCACAGTGACCTCAGTGGCCACTACTCACTATGCATGACACACACCTGGACCGTGCAACTGTTAATGAAGGGATGCCAGGTTATAAAGAACTGTACGTTGTCGTCTAACTGACTTCTCGTTGCCATGGAGTTAACGTTTGGTGGCCATTATAGGCATGTAGAGCTATTTATAGGCATCTTTGAAAGGGGAGCTCAGACTATCCACCTCGACGACTGATCTCTAATTAACTGTTTTACCCCTCGCTCAGTGCCTTCTAAATCGCTTTGCCTTTGCAACATAAACCTCAGCTCTCCTCGTCCATATTGCGCGTGCAGATTAGATTTGTGATTCATGAAACACTGTGCTGTTTGGGTTTTTTCAAAGTAAGGTCATTTCCTATTCCAGGGTCACACTTGGAACGCCACAGCGCACGTCTCTGACCACAATATGACCGGAACTATGACCGTAACCTTTGACCCAGTAACTGGCTTCGCAAATTTCACCGACCTTCAGCTTGACGAGGTCGGCGAATACATGATCGACTTCCGGGTCATGTCAGAACCTCCGGACTACGATTTCCTTCAGTCTATTCCGGTCAAGGTCACGAACATGGTCCTCAAGAACCTTGTACGTGAGAAAGTCAGCCAGTGCCAGGTCAAGGTCAACGCCAACTATCACGTGATCCAGTCGGTCAAGGACGTCATGAGGATGGGAAGAAAATGGGCTGCTCATTACAAGGGCAAGGGGGTCGACATAAAAAACTCCACCGCAGCGCGAGGTAAGTATTTTTCTAACACCACTAAGGTCTGCTACAGCTCCCTGGCATATCAAAGGTGAAGACTTTAACCTCGAGTTTATTCATGTATGTTAAGCTGTCTGACAGGGTCGGCTTCTGCCTCAGCCAACAGGAGCTTAGGACGGCAGCGGGGCCAAATAGAAACATAGTGGGGTTGTTGTTGTTGCTGTGGAGTTTGTTTTGTTTGTTGTTGCTGGGTGTTTTGGAGGGTGGATTTTTGTTTCTTCCTATTTTGTGGGGAAGATTTGGGAGTGTTTCCTTCAAAGTGCCTCCCCTTTAGTGTCGGGGGGGGGGGGGGGTACTATATCCTGATATTGGCACCAACAAGGCTTTGCTTACTTGCATGTTTTACTCGTGCACTAAATCAATACTGGGCAAACTGGGGTCTTTGTTTTCATGTAAGTTGCATAATTTCACAATGAATGCACGTTTACCCTTTTTTACTCTTGGCGTATCTTTGCCTAGGAACAAACCCTTCTCTACTGAATAACTTCAAACAGAAAGGAAGACTATTTCTTACGCTTTCGGTTCTTCTTTGGAATTTTTAACAAGTTACTATATATCTATACTCATAGTGAGCAATTGTTCGTTAGTATCATAGCAGTCACCATGTTACATTAGCAGTGAATAAAGCACACCATGTGGAGTCGGGACTCCATGTAACTTATGCAAATCATTAACGTACATGTCTATTTATTCTGAACACAGTAGAATTATTATTTTTTGTTAACTTCACATTCAGATGATGGCATATGTCAGCCTAAGTAAAATATCTATAATGAACCTGTTTATGTACGTTGTTTTAAGGATGGCTGTGCCACACTTTTGTGGTCCCGTATTGAATTAGTGCTCACTTGTTCAATTTTTAATGCCCTTTTCAGCGCTGTTAATCTTGTAGAACAGTATTTATTGCAAAAAGTAAACATGTAATACTAGCTTTGAGTTGTGTGCTTTGATGGTGTGAAACCTGCTATGTAAGATAGAACTGATAAAATGGTGTTTTGATCGGCCGGCAGACTGAATCAATATTTAGTGACAGAATGTGTGGCTACCTAAAGTAAACCTATCCGACTCAAATTGGATTCAAACATGCGACCCCTACATTATGCTCTAACAGTTGATATGTGCTCACTTAAACTGGATTCCAAAGTGTGACCCCTAAATTATGCTCCAACAGATGATATTTGCCCACTTAAACTGGATTCCAACGTGTTACCCCTACATTATGCTCCAACAGTTGATATGTGTCCAATTAAACTGGATTCCAACGTGTGACCCCTAAATTATGATCCAACGGTTGATATGTGCCATCTCAAACTGGATTCAAACATGTGACCCCTTAATTATGCTCCAACAGTTATGTGCCTACTTAAACTGGATTCAAACATGTGACCTCTAAATTATGATCCAACAGTTATGTGCCAACTCAAACTGGATTCAAACATGTGACCCCTTAATTATGCTCCAACAGTTGATATGTGCCCACTTAAACTGGATTCAAACATGTGACCTCTAAATTATGCTCCAACAGTTGATATGTGCCAACTCAAACTGGATTCAAACATGTGACCCCTTAATTATGCTCCAACAGTTGATGTGTGCCCACTTATACTCGATTCATACATGTGAAGCCTAAATTATGAACCAACGCTTGATATGTGCCAACTCAAAATGGATTCAAACACGTGAGCCCTAAATTATGAACCAACGGTTGATATGTACCCACTCAAACTTGATTTCAACATGGGACCCCTAAGTTATCATCTAGCAGTTGAAATTGCCAACGCTTCTCATTCAAGAGCACTGAAAAGCCAGACTCAAATGTATAGAGTTCACATGACAAGCATTAAGTTACTGGGGCTCTGTCTATGAATTGGATCCACTGTATTGAGAGTATGTCATCTGCGTGTTTCCGCACACAGGAAGTGTTCTCGCCACGTTTGTCCTGGACGGTACCAAAACCGGAGTGGACGGAATAATCAATGACATGTGCAAGGAAACCGAAACGGGAGAGATGTACACGTTCAGTGGCCAGAGTGTGGCTCTAATGTCCTACCTCAGGGTGGATGGCAAGGATGTCTACGGAGTCTCTTGTGGTCCACTTCCGGTATGTCGAAGTACTTGTTCTCCTCGTAGTAATTATTCTTGTTGTCGTCGTAGTAAATATTGTTGTTGTCAAGGTTGAAGGAAATCCGTTTTAAAGTTTTTGTCGTAGTATTTGATATTTATATTGTTATGAAATGTTATGTATTTAATGTCAATGTTATTCTGACGAAGTCGTTTCTTCTGTTCTTAATAATCCCAAGTAATTAATAATGATAATATATTCCTGAATTGTTATTCCTGTATTGATAACCGTGTTATTCCTGTATTAATAACCGTGTTATTCCGGAATTGATAATTCCTGTATTGATAACCGTGTTATTCCTGAATTGATAATTCCTGTATTGATAACCGTGTTTGGTTTGAAACATCAGACGAGAAAGGGTCTACATCCGGGCATTATTGCTGCCATCGTCGTTGGTGCCGTGTTGTTGCTGGTGCTCGTCGTCGTCATCATCGTGTGGAGATGTTGCATCGTCCCCAAGAACAAGACATATGGTAACAACATCCTTATCGCTTTATCTTGTTGCCAAGACTTTAAGGGGGTGGGCCATAACTTTGATATGATTGTTCTAGGCACAGACACTATGAGTACCCAAGTTCAAGCTTCCATACAAATAACCTTGTAATCTGATCAATTCTAATGTATTCTCAGTGACATTTGCAAGGTCTTATCATGCAGAGACGGAAACACGCCAGAACGGAAAAATACTGCTCTCTAAACAAGCGAGAGCATGAACCTCAGGGCCTGATTAGAATTTACAGCTCCCTCCCCAACCCCAGATCCTTTATCCAACCTTGAATATGGACATAGGACATAGCGCGGATCCCGGGCAGACTTCTCGCCTCGGACATAGCGCGGATCCCGGGCAGACTTCTCGCCTCGGACATAGCGCGGATCCCGGGCAGACTTCTCGCCTCGGATATAGCGCGGATCCCGGGCAGACTTCTCGCCTCGGACATAGCGCGGATCCCGGGCAGACTTCTCGCCTCGGATATAGC
>JAUELE010245312.1:0-11148 GCA_031471655.1 Diodora aspera | reverse complement strand
GGGTGCTCCCCGGCTTGTACGCCTATGTCTCCACATTTAAAATTTATTGATTCCGTTTGAACTGATGGACATCTGTAACAATGACAATGTAGTTGTATCCTACTCGATTTGAGGTTGTGATCACGTCTTTATACAGATTAAAAAGGATCACGATCTTGGATCTGCCGGGATTTGAATGTCAGAAAAACAATGGCTTGGAACAGTTGCTGCACAACCTAGCGGACGAAAGACTTCAGAATCAAGTGACCGACTGCGTGTTTCGGCGAGAGTTGGACGACCTTGAAAAGGAAGGGGTCAAACGTCTGAAAATCAAGTATGCCGATAACACCAACGTGCTGGACGCATTTTATAGCGTACGTTTAGCGACTTTTATAGCGTACGTTTAGCAAACTTTTATAGCGTACGTTTAGCAACTTTTATAGCGTACGTTTGGCGACTTTTATAGCGTACGCTTAGCGACACGTACATTGACAAATCGTCTTGTGTTTGTCCTTGCTCAATTATGTCAGATAATGTCACAAAATAAAAAAATAAAATTTATACAATATAATGAAGTAAAGAAAAGAAAGAAAAAGAAGATAATTATAATCAATATGCCTGCTTACCAACGGCTAAACACAATTAACTTGCAATTTGTGGATGTCATAGTAAGTGTTGTTCTTTTCAATGTAGGGTGACATTGGACTTCTCGGAATCATAGACGAGTCTACTCGTGCCGAAGGTAACGGTGCAGTTGGATTAATCGACACAATTCAAAGGGAGATTACTCGACGAAGTCCTGTAGTCAAGACCGATAATTCAGGGAAGACATTCATGATCGTGCATCATCGTGAACAGGTATCACTAGTTTTCCTGTGGAATCTTTGAATCTATCTGTTGAAATCAAACACTTTGTGCTGTACAAGCTGGTAATATTTATTTAAATAATAAAAAGAAATTACTTAATTTCGTATACTTTAAATTATTACAAAAATATTTCCCACCCTCCTGGTAATGTTCATGGTAAACTCTATTTGTACAATTATCTACCTACAGTGAAATCTGTCTAAACCGAATCTGTCTAATCCGGATTTCACTCGAAAGCGGACTATTTTTATCCGGTCCCTAGAATTCCTTCATAAATTATCATTACCTATAAAGCCAACCACATTCTAAACCAAACTGGTTACATTCCGGACTTTGGACTAAAACTATGGACCCGACTTCTAATTAACAACTGTAATTCAGTTGTCTAATCCGGACCGGACGTCTTGTCAATCCAAACACAAGTCTCGGTATCACTAAAACAACATGCACACTGTAAACGAGCCTGGATTGGTCTTCAGTGAAACAACAATTAGCATTATTATATATCCTTTGATGTATCTCAAAAACTGATTAATTGTGTTAATCAACGTAGACAACACAAGGCAGGTGAAGTGTGTTGTGAGAGTGCCAGTGTGAAAGGTGACGTGATTGACAAGTTTAAGCTCCGCCTACCGGACATTACTGCAGAATATGAACCATATGACATTTCTAATTTCATCGTTAAACGGCTGTTTTATTTCGTGCAGTATCGAAAAATTGTAAACAGACAAGACAGATTGCTGTTTGGGATGAAAATACATCACTCGAACGGTAACCTTAGGTAATAATCTTAGTAATCAGCAATTATAACAGTTTTCCATGTCGAGTGATGACAGTCCATAAACCATTTGCACTGCTTATAAGAGATATCATTGTAGACCGGCGACTATAACAACATATATTGTGTTTCAGGTGGTATACAATGCTGACATGATAATGCGCAGAAACCAACCACTCAATGTAAAGTCTATAGACACACTACTGGAATACAGCAAGAATCCTTTGATACTGGAACTGATCTCACAAACCAGGTCAGTCCAACTACAACCTTTAAACCTGAAAAGAAATTTCCATAAGTAATGGAGGAATCTTTGTTAAAGTCCAGATGATTGGATCATGGTTTACACAGTTGTAGACTTTATGCTAACAATCACTATCAAAGTTGGATACGTGCTCTTGAGCGCTAAAATAAGTCTGGTGCTATATGTGTGAAATAAATAACATAAACTGTAAATCATACATTGTGCATGTCTAATTAAATAGCGCCGTATTCCTTTAGTACCTGGCAGATGCAGACGGATATATTTTCTACTTTTAAATAGCCAGCCTCATTCCGAATCTGTCTCTGTGAGTTTACCGAAGAATGTTCCGTCGATTTCTGAATGCTTTCCGAATATGGGCCGATTGCATTTGTATCCGAAGGTTTACTAATTTTTACAAGATTCTGTGGTAAAGTTCGGAATGCATTGTTTTCTTTTGTATGGCATGGGCATCCTAAAATAAATGAGGCTATTCAAGAGGCTGTAAAACCGACACACATGCTTTATTTTTTGTGTATTATTCGTGGTATTTACATAATTTGATGCGTATTTGTCGTTCCATAAGTTGGTTTGTGAATAGATAACACAGAGTTTGATCACGTATCCAACTTTAATGTGCTTCGGGTTTCTGGGAGTGTCGACAGCAAGTCACACCAAATAAGGGCATTTTATCAAGTGATAACGGAAACTGGATATCATGTGGACATACTAAATAAATGACGTGACAGCAACAGAATATAGTCATGAGTTATGAGACTTATGAACATGCAGAGCTATGAACCGAGACCACTGGACTTTTTCTCTCTGTACAAGTGTACCAGCACATCCTGATTAAAATCTGAGACATGTATTTTAAGGACGCTGTGATAGATAAGGACATAATCAAAATATGGAAACCTCAGCAGACACGTGATAGTTCTATTGTATTTCTGTTGCCTGTTACATATTATGTCTCTGAATCTATTATAAACCCAAGATGCATGTAGTTTAGGAATATACAAATGTATTCATTTTCCTGTCTTTGAAGTGATTCAGAGGACAACATGGACGGTCAAACTACAGTTGTCCAAAAGTATGCAGTAAGTAACTGATTTCTTAAACATTTCACAGATTATTTCCAGTATGTCACTAAGTATATTGTAAAACATTATTTATGATGTTTAAGTTAAGTAGGTCTGAAGTTTGTTGCAACCTTAAACAGTGGCATGAATAGGCATATGCATTTAAATGACCATCTTATCTGTAATATGACGTATTGACAAGAAATCAAATCAAATGCAGGTCAGAAAGTGGTCAGCTAATTTGTAATGCATGCACAGCTCAGTGTTGTTTGTTTCAGATGTCATTGAAGGAACTGTTTCATGAAGTGGAGGATCTTGAAAAACATCATGTGTGGTAAGCGGTTGTCATATTCTGGTGTGGCGTAGTGACTGTATACCTACAAAATGTGGCAGTATATCTGATATATAATCACGTTTACGTCTGGACAGATTATCTGATATGTGATCAAGTGTACAAGTGTATGTCTGGACAGTATATCTTACATGTGATCAAGTGTACAAGTGTATGTCTGGACAGTATGTCTGATATGTGATCAAGTGTACACGTGTATGTCTGGACAGTATCTTACATGTATTCACGTTTACGTCTGGACAGTATATCTTACATGTGATCAAGTGTACGTCTGGACATTATATCAAAACTGACATGTGATCCAGTTTTACCGTTAAAGTCGTCACAGTATATCTAACATGTGATCCAGTTGTCGTCTTGGCAATATATCTAACGTGGTCCAGATAGCGCAGTGACAGTATATCTGACATGTGATTCTGTTTATGTTGTAACAGTATATATGGCATGTGATCCAGTTTACGTCTTGATAGTATATCTGACATATGATTATGTACACGTATATTCAAAACCGTTACGTGTTTCAGTTTTACTGTTTGCATCATGACAGTATAACAGACATTTGATCAAATGTACCTCTGGACAGTATGTTCAAAACTGACATGTGATCCAGTCTTACTGCCATTATATCAGATGTTTTATCAAATATACATGTACGTCCGAACAGTATAACCAAAACTCACATGTGATCCAGTTTATTATATTCAAAACTGAAGTCGTATAACATAATTCACGTTTCAAAAATATTTTCAAGGTGGTTAAGTGCACGTCGTGAAAGTATAACAAAACTCACATATGATGAAGTTTAGGTCATACTAGTATGTGCACTCCTACAATCTTTTTCAGTTTAAACCGCAAAGGTATATATTAGTATATCCACAAGAATGTTCATTGTTTAAGAGTTTGATCACTGTAGTAGAATACAAATCAATCATACTGTTTTCTGTATGTTCTTGTAGGTGTCTACGGCCCAGTATGACCTCACAGCCTGGAGTGTTTGACCATGACACCGTAGGCCGCCAGATTCAAGCCATGAATGTTACAGAAGCCACGAATATACGTGGAAAGGGGTACCCAGTCAGAATATCACTCGAGGAGTTTCTAGACAGGTAGCTAGGAGTACATCTGGAGACTGGGGTTAAATATCTAGTCTCGTAATCCAGAATATCAGTAAACATCAGCCAAGGCATGCAGCTATGTGGTTACATAAATTTGTTTAAGAAGTAGGTAATTATTTTGTGTGTGTGCGCGCGTGCGTGTATTTATGTGTGTCGAGGAGAGTGTCGGAGATAGAGAGAAAGAAATAGAGAAAAGAAAGTAAACGAAAAAGAGGTGATGATTTGTAAGGTTCTCTGAAATAAAGTCACAGGAAAAAACAAAATGGAAAACAGTAACAGTTTTTGCTATGAATACAGTAACAGGAAAAGGTAACCTTTTTTTTATTAAACAGTATTCAAGCACTGTACATCACTTGGACATTGCAGTTGCACTACATTAATGTTTTAAGTCTGACATTTTTATAGCCAGGTCTTAATGTTTACTAAATAATTTACCTAATTCATTTGTTAATTAGTCAAGAGGTACTGACATGCGGTAAATGTTCTGCCAACCCTCCAGTTTCTGTACAAATCACCTGTCAGAACAGTTCAATCAAACTTTCTGCCCAACTATTCCCATCAACACGCATTCCTTCTACAACACAAGCAATCTTTTATCATCAAGACATACTATCATCAACTACTTAGTGTTACTTTTTATCAAGTGTTACTTTTTCCTGTTACTTCTTGTCCTGTTATTCTTTTTCCTACATTCGGTCTGTAAAGCACAGTTGAAAAATTCGAGAGGCGTTTCCCTCACGGGTGAATAGGATTTTCAGGTTTTGCATGTAAATATTCAAGACCACATACAACTCTGGTGTATCTTTACATGTGAAAAATATTAATATCTTACAATCTATATTTTAGTATTTGTTTAGTACTTTGGTTAGCTATTAATTCCATTTCAGGTACAAATTTGTTGGATGTCCACTGTCTGCTGGAGTTCAGTCGTTGCAAGGGGCGTGTCAGCATGTCATTAGGAGGGCGGGGCTCCCCGAGGGGGGCTGGGAAGTGAGACGCAATAAAGTAAGGGTGTAAAACACAGATTTAGAATTCAGATATGTACAACCCTTCATTCACTCTCCTTAGACAAGTAAAACAAGATTATTGATCTTGCACTAGGTGAAATATTTTGATTTTAGTTCCAATATTAGTTGTTTAGTAGGGTTACCAGGGAACATGTAATTCCAATAAATAGTATCTATTTGATCCCACTCCGTTTTTCAACGCTTCTTACGGCTCTTCATACAAACACTACCATAATCTATACACACCTTCATTGAAGCACCTTCATATCACATCTGAACAGCCAGACAGCCTCACCATATGTACACACGCTTTTATGAGAGATACATAGCCAGATACAGATTGAAATTCCTCCCCCCCGACAATCCGTTTCTAGTACAATCATCCTAAATACAAGGCACACAGGATGAATGTGAACTGTGTTGCGCATTATAAAAAGTATGTATCGTTATTATTATTATTTACGTCCAGATACCTAGGTTATACATCCGGTCAAAAACATATAATCCTGACATCTACATAATATATCATCAAACATGTCCTCATGTAAGAACGCACACGCGCAAACATTCGCACACACACACACACACTCACTCACTCACACACACAACAACACACACATACACACACACAAACGGCCGGGCGCACTAACACACATGCAGAGACTACATTCCTATGGTCTTTGTTTCCTCTGTATACATGTTCATGTACGTCCTCCAGGTGTTTCTGTCTTGGTGGCATCAGGACCGCTTGGACTCGGCACTGGAACGCGTGCTGTATTACGTCATCTTCGTGCAGTCTCGACTTCGAGGTTACGTTTGTCGCCGCAAGTATCGCCGAACAAGACACAGTCACACCTCAGACACGGGCGAACTGACGGAGTTTTTCGATGACGTCAAAGTCCAAGGCCAACAACTGTTCTACGCATGTCAGACGCAAAACGATCACAACACAAGAGAACTCGATAGACATGTATGTGTAAAGCATTTCCACTCATTTTGGAATAGTTTATTGACGTGTTCACGCAATCAATAGCTATAAAATTTCAGGTGAATTGATACATTATGTATTTATTAGAGTCGTACACTTGCAAAATTATTAACTTTATTTTTCAGTGTAAACGTTTGAATGAGAAAAAAAGAATTCTTAGCAATTATGTTGGCATCGATGCTGTACATTTAATGTTATTTTTCATTTAAAAAATTATATTGACTGTCTACGTGCTTATGTCGTTTTCAGTACACCGGACAAGACTCTGGACCAGGAAGAAGGCGATCTTCGAGAAACAGCAATCGATCTCCACCCGATACATATTACAACAATGGGTACGTACTGTTTGGCATATTTAGATCATATCTGTTCTTAATTGATGATAAATATTATTATAAATATAATATTTTCAGAAGCAGAGGGACGATTAATTACGTGAACGAAAGTACTGAAGGGTTGCCGCAAATAGTACCAGCAACTGTACATTTAAAATGAATTGAGAAATACCTGTATTTACCTTTATACCTACGAATATCGTGATATTGAATGGCTATCTCTCACGCGATATACTGATGTACTAATAATTCATTTACACAATGTCCTTTCCTGTCATCAGATACCGTGGGGACGAATATTCAGCATTCATGCAAGCCGATTTAGATGACACCGACGAGTTCATTCAGGTACAAGTCAATTCTCCGTTTAAGATGTTCTTAAAACATATCGTGGTGTGACTACAATACCAGTGATAGCTGCTTTATTCAATAAATACAATTGCAATTTACCGGTATTATCATTCGTAGTCACTCGTCTCTTTCTGGTAACCGTCATTAGAGAAAAGTTCGGAATGGCGGCGGAATGGCAATCGGACCATACGAATTCGTGGCGCATGTTTAGAAGTGACACGACCAAATAGTTGCATTGAAAGATTTTTATATTTAATTTGTTTGTATGGTCATTTATAACACAACTGTACTTATCTTTATCGCCTGTAATTGTATGATTTTGGGTAAAAATGTATTTAATACAATTACTTTCCTGGAATATTATCAAGCGAAGGCGCAAAGGAACAATAATTCATAGTTATCTTTCCTTAAAGTAGTCTCCAAACCAGTTTCTTCTTGCATGCGCTTTGTGCTAGACTGAGGTCGGTCTTGCTTCGATAGGCGCGTGAGATGTTTCCTCGACAAACGAAACTCGAAATGTGTCAAGATTTCCGTATTATAGACAAATGGAGTTTGAAACCCACATGTACTATTATATACTCTTCAAAAAAAGATGGGGAACTTGGAATTTCAGGGTAAATAACATGACCACTTTCAACGCACAATATCCATAGGATGCCCTGGCGAGCAATGAGCCCTGACCTTTCCCCCATTGAAAATGTCTGGGACATCTTGGGCCGACGTGTGATTCAACGTGAAAGGCCACCAGCCACGCTAGATGCCTCAAGGAATCAATCAGTGTTTGGCCAATAACGGGGGCATTACGCACTATTGACGCAAACTTGTGATTTTCTTTCTTACCCCTTCCTTCTTTCACGGACCATAACAGCAAGAGAAACGGTTTAGGTAATGAAATACCAGGTGAATTGTTTACTCAATTCCTTCTTTCTAAAGATACCATTAGTTTGGAACCAATATTATTATTATCATTAGTTTGTTATTGACCTTGAAATTCCAAGTTCCCCTACTTTTTTAAAGAGGGTATTTGTATTGCAATCTTATGTAATATCTCCACCAATATTTCCATCTCCAGGAGCGGATGCACATTACGTGAACATGGACGCCTCTTCTGGAGATATGACCGTGAAAGAAGTTGTGGACCGCGAAGGAAACAATGCCAAAACTAGCCTCAATTTGATATTGATCGTCACTGACACGACCGGAAACAGTGTGGAGCAGGCATTCACCATTGCTGTGGAGGATGTCAACGATTCTCCGCCAAAGTGCTCTCCCCCTGTTTTTGAAACGGAAGTTACAGAAAATACCGCCGCAGGTTCTCACATATTTCATATTTATGCTGATATACGTTTTAATTTGAAAATGTATTAATTGGGAGGTTCTCCGGATATCATACAACACATCCGGGAATTCAACTTGTTGCCGAAATGCAAATAAGCATGTTTTAAGCACTGAGGTTTCGCAACAGTACTATACACATACCCTACAACAAGGGTTCTCAAACTGTTTACCCCATGCACCCTTCTTACATATCAACCGGTAAATTCCAAATAATATGCATATTATGTGATCCCAGTGCCCCCTATCCCCACCCCCTGAAAGCGTAACATCCCCTCTTCTGTATAAGAACCCCCGCCCTGAAACACTGCACACACAAACAGGTTACAGGGGCGATAGAAGAAATTTCAGAGTTGGGGGGTGTGTGATGGGGATGGGGGCGCCCGGGAGTTGGTGTCACCAGTGGCGAAAAATGTACAAACAAAAACCTCTGTTTGTATCCCCAAACAGTTGAGAGACTTCAAAGTGGGAAAGGACTCGCGCCCTGCCCCCCCCCCCTCCTGCCGTACCTCTGCCGCCCATGTGGTGATACATTTCCTAAATTGGACACTCAAAGTTTTCAAGAAACTCATTAAGCACATTCACTTCATGAAGTAACCCACTCGTCTAAGCTCAGTAATCTTATTTTGCGATGCAATAACAACGAAAAAAGAGTTTGACTTGGAACATTCCAAAAGTCCATAATCAGAAATGTTTAAGTGTGTTCCTGTCAGTGTGAAGTATGTAAATGGCTGACACAGATCTAAAATGAGCGTGAGTTAAGACAGGTTGTGTCAATTAAAGTCACATTTTTTTCAGACCAACTCATACTGGACCTCAACTGTGTTGACCCCGACGCTGGTAACAACGCTGTCTTCCAAATCACCATTGGTAGTGGAGACGATTCTGGAACACCGAAATTCTCTATGGTAGGCACAGAACTCAAAACCAGTGCCAACGCCATCGACTACGAAACAGCGCAGCTCTATACTTTATTTGTGGAAGCAGTGGACACTCCAGACCATGGTCAAGCACTGACCGGAACCGCTATGGTCAAGGTCACTGTCTTGCCAGAGAATGAATTCAGTCCAGTGTTTGTTAGCCCTGTTCCCGATGGTTCTGGTGCTCTCGGTGATGTCACAGTGGACGAAACAGAACCACCCGGTTTCATCGTCACCACATTAATCGCTTCTGATGAGGACAAGGGTGTAGACGGGGATGTCATGTATGAAATTACATCGGTGAAAACAGGTATGTCGCAAAAAAGGGAATTGAGAGATCCGGGCCCGTATGCATGAGCTGGTAGTAACGACGTCGGAAGTAGGCGCCCACGCATCCCGTAGAGCTCAACGTATAATTACTTCGGACGTTGCCACTTACTTCAGCGCTACGGGCTTACTGCCAACTCATGCATAGGGGCCCTGATGTGCAGGTTAGGTTTTAGTAGAAGCAGTGGGGTACCATCCGGGGCTGAGCAGGCTTAAGCCTAGGGGCCGAGGAAGAAGGGGCCCGAAAGCTAAGAAATATGGTTTAATTGAGTGGATTTCGGGCGATATTTCACTACCTTTCCATATGATTTTTATACCTATTTGAAGAAGGGTGGGACATGGTTAGGATATAACATAGGGACTCGTGGGCCTTGGTGTTCAGCCTAGGGACCCGGATGGTAGTTTATTCACCACTGAAAACAAGTGTGTGAGCACTGTTTATGTATCAACGTACGTTTCAGGGGAACCTATTGAAAAGTTTTATATTGAAGATTCTGCAAGCCTGAGGCCGGTCGATATTTCGATCATGTCATGTCCTAAAATACCATATTAGAGTAAACCAAATGTTTTTATAGTGAAGGTAAAATAGGGTTAACAGTGTCCTGTTGTATCTGTGAAATTTGTTTCTATGGAGCTGACATATGTAGCACATGTACTGCAGATGGGCCTACAAAGTTAATTGAGTTACTTGGCAAACGTTTTCGACAACAAAATGGACAGCGAATTGTCACGTATTTTGGTTTTTTTGGCTAATTTGTAGCGACTAATTCGGTGTGGTGACCAGTTCCGTCCAACCCACATATGGATCAAAATCATTATTACGTCAAATCTAAGGATCTGATGATACATAAAAACAAAATCCCAAAACGTCATCAGGTCAATAATATTACGTAACTTCGTTGACACCTCAGTTCAGAAGATACCTGAAGAAGTCGATATGATCCGCGCCCGTTCCTCAAAGCAACGTTGACTTAATTAGGATACAACATAGGGGCTCGATGGCGTTGGTGCTCAGCCTATGGGCCCCGGGTGGTAGGTAATTCGCCACTGAAAAGCAGTGTGTGAGCAATATTTATATATAAACGTAAGAACTGTATTTGAAAGAACTGTAACGAAAGTAAACTCTAAAGATCTTCAAAGTTAGTAACTATACTGTCCTTTTCTGCAAAACAATATTCTGAGATTGTTTGAGACTTCAGACTTCCCTCATGTTGTTCGAGGAACGTGAATATAACGCCTATCTGAATACTGTATGAAGCAGAAATGATTGTCAACTCAGATTGTTTGTGGCACAGGGTCCAGGCTGGAGATCCAAACCCCTTTTGCTCATGGCCTTTACCAAGGCGCTCTATTGACCGTATTGTGAAAGTGATACATTGTACTCACAAGTTTTACCAATTTCCCTGGAAACACATCATGACACTGTTCCAGCTACTGCCGATGAGTATCATTATTAATTTTATTTAGATGT
>JAUELE010245311.1:0-19729 GCA_031471655.1 Diodora aspera | reverse complement strand
AGATGGGAACGTCCCCGATGTCAGTCGCCCAGTACAATTGCACAACATGCTGTTTCATGCTTGGTCCCTATTTATGCTGTTCCGTGCTCCACCCAGCAAAAGACAGTTCGAAGAGAGATCTAGAGAGAAAAAAAAAACATAGATGGGAACGTCCCCGATGTCAGTCGCCCAGTACAATTGCACAACATGCTGTTTCATGCTTGGTCCCTATTTATGCCACACAATACCAAGCAGCTCACTGTAGTACTCACAAGGTGTGGAAATTACAACATACAATTTAGTTTTAGAAACATGAATATCATGTTTACACGTTTTATTGCTGTATCCTAAAAGGTGTAACCTTGCTTCAAGGCTGTACTACAGCAGATTTACATGTTGAGCCTCGTGTGCAATACAATTTAGCAAGTCTAGATAGGAACGCAATGACGACAACCTCTGAGAACATATTTTATTTTTAGATGATATTGATTTTAACATTTAAATAAAGTGCGATAACTAACAACATCCTCAGAGACTTGTGCAATTCAATCCAATTCGCAGTGACCGCAATTTATAGTGAGAAACTTGGGGACGTGACACGGCAATACCATGGACTCTTCATACTGATTTACCGGGACAAGAGCAAAATACCATGAAACAATATACAGCCACATATCAATATAGATTGCCCACAATGGTTGGCTTAATATAGTATACGGTATATACTTATAATTAGCGCAACTTCTGAACGGTCAGTCATTGAAATGGATATAATATAGTAATTTTGAAGCTATGACTTTTGCAGCAGTAAGGTGAGCTATACACTGATTGATAATAAACTATGCTTGATTATTGCTGTTTTATGTAGCAACTTGTTGAAAACATGTTCAAAATCGATACTTCAGAACTGACTAAAAATGTGAATCCTTGCGCGTACCATGAGCATTAAAAACAGCGAACGACGTTGTCTTCGTATCATGCAACTGTACATTTCTTCTGTTCATTTTACGACATAAACATATATCAGTAAAACTCAGGTACTTATTTACCCATGTGTTTGCTTGTGGGGTGAGGTGAGTTGGTCTCGTGCGCCGCACGTTGGTCACTCGCTTGAGCAGTTAAGCAACGTCGAACCCCGGCAGTAGTTGGATGGGTGATCGGCTGGCGTCGCAAAAGCTCTCAGGCCTTCAAGGGTTCGAACTCCCTGTCATCTTGGGCAAGCGATCTAGTTCGTGACTGCCTCAGACGACCCAGCTGAAACTGGGTACCTGGTCCTCCATCAGGAGTGTTATGAACTCTGAGCACCCAAGAAAGGCTGTTCGAGTTACTCCAGTGTAATAGTGTGACGCGCTCTGAGCAAGCTTTACAAGCACGGACTTAGCGCTTACCAAGACGCCACACACATTATTAGCATTGGGGCTTTGAACAATTATATGTAGGCCATGTCACCGGCCCTTCAAAGCCTTTCTTTTCAAATAGTGGTTTATGCGACAATGAGGCGCAGGTAAGTTATTTATAGCAGATCATCCTCAACTATTCTGTATGGATACACCATTTGCCGTGTCGCTACGTGTGTCTCATATGACTCCCATGCCCATGCTCAAACGACTCCCCTTAGACTCAGATTGCTCCCCTGGCTAACCCAAATGACTCCCACCAACATTGCCTGTCTTGGATCAAGCTAGTGACTCCCATCACGTCATGTACATGTACACCTTTCTTCACACTAGGCTCCGGCGACTCCCCCTTGTTTCTGACGAAACAGAATTAAAACAGATAGAGAATAAATCGTAGCTATTCGTCTCTCGTCGCCATTGTTATAAGACCCACCTCAGTCCAGAGCAAAGCGAGTGTACAAGAAGAAACCGGTTTGAAAACTACTGCAGGGAGAGATAACTCTGAATTGTTGTTGTTTTGCGCCTTCGCGAAATAATATTCAGGAAAAGCGATGTTATTAAATAATTTTTATATCCAAAAAATCCTACAATTTCACACTTAACAGAAGAGCACATTTGTGTTATTAATCCCCATAGCCATCCAAACAAAGTAATAAAAAAAAACTTGTAATGGAACTCGTTGGTCGTATCACCTCTAAACGTGCGCCACGAATTCGCTTGGTAACACTCAGCTTAATCCGTAAAGGCCTGTATTAAATCGTACACCACCCTTTCCGATTGTTATTCCTCCCCCATGCGTAAATTTGTTCGCATGTCGGGTCTCGAGAGGCATACGAACCCTCTTCCCGGTCACTACGGTGGCTACGATTGATAGAGAACATCTCTGCCATAATGCCTTTACTTTTCATGTGCACAAAATGTCATTAATGAACCAGGTCACCACTTTAACAACATTATACAGAAAGCAAACGGTTGAAATGTTCACTGTAATTTGTCAAATACAGATTTGTTTCAGCAGTACAAGCGAACGCACAAGACACAATGGTTCATATAGCACATACACAGCTTACACTCAACATAGCAGGAACAGCTCGGTACTTGCATTGCGAGCTGGAGGGAATTCTAGACGGCCGGTACATTCAAGTGGCCCCACTCGACAGGTTGACTGAGTCATATTCGCTTGTTTCATTCAAATAGAAATCAAATGTTTTGTACAGTTCATTTATTTATTATAAAATGCAAATATATGGTGGTTCCTCGTCATAATAAAACCGCAAATATGTTAAATTGCTCAAGCGCAGTACATGTATCATATTATCTGCTTTTACAATCGGTGATGATGATAATAAAGTGTATGCATCCATACTTTTTTATCTTCAAATCATTGACACATTGATCTTTTATAAATTCACACAGCTCAGTATCAAGGCTGATGATCACATTCTTCAACCAAAGTCCTGCATCAACACGCTACAAAAGCTATCACAAATATCTCTCTCCCCCTTTGGAGTTTACTTTGCCACTGTCTTCAGCAGCTTTTACAACATCAAGTCAACACACTCTCTCAGACTTTCCTTTGGAGGTGATGAATTGACTGGACGAGGGATCAGATATGCTGGACAAGTGTGCAGAATAAGAAAGGGAGAAGAAGATGATGAAGAAGGAGAACAGAGCAACGACTCTCACTCTGCATCCCCAAGGTCCATCGCTTCCACTACATCAATCGAGACGTCCACACCATGCTCATACAGCAACTACACTGTGGTGTCCTCCGATATGAGCAACAAAGCGAGCCCTTTTTCCTTCATCATTTACTTTGACGCCTTGTCTAGCATAACTCTTGCCACCTTGCCCTGTCCTAATTTCGCTAGAAGGTGAAGTGGAGTATTTCCAGAATTGTCTCCCTTGTTGAGATCAGCACCTCTGTTTAAGAGGAAGGTAACCACGTCGCAATGTCCTTTTTCACAAGCCTTGTGCAAAGGTGTACTTCCAGAATTGTCCACCTTGCCGACATCTGAGCTTCTCTCTATGAGGGTGGCAACCACGTCGCAATGACCGTTTGCACAAGCCCTGTGTAGAGGAATACATCCTGAAGTGTCTATCTCTCCGACATTAGCTCCTCTGTCAAGTAGAGCAACCACCACATCGTTATGTCCATTTTCACAAGCATCGTGAAGCGGTGTACCCCCAGAGTAGTCTCTGTTGCCAACATCAGCATCCTTGTTAAGTAGAGCGAGAACCACGTCCTTATGCCCATTTGTGCAAGCGTCGTGAAGAGGTGTACACCTGGAATTGCCTACCTTGTTTACATCAGCATCTCTGTTTAAAAGGATGGTAACAATATTGCAATATCCTTTCTCACAAGCGTCATGAAGCGGTGAACTACCATAATTGTCTCCCTTGTTAACATCAGCTCCTCTGTCCAGGAGACAAGTAACCACATCGATGTGTCCATTTTGACAAGCAGCGTGCAGAGGTGTATCACCGACACTGTTCACTTTGTTCACATCAGCACCTCGAGCCAAGAGTGTTTCCATTAGATCAACGCTGTTTGCGTTTTCTTCACAGACAAGATGTAAAGGTGTAAGTCCCTCATCAGTTGCACTATTAACCTCAGCGTTGCAGTCTAAAAGTTTTCTTACAACATCTCCATTACAATTATTTAGACTTGCAACATGAAGAGGTCTGTACCCTAAAGTGAGCTTTTGATCTGCCTCTGCCCCGTTATTCAGAAGCATGGTTACTGTACTTTCATGACCTTCACAACAAGCAAGGTACAATGAAGTCCAGCCTTTTTTGTCTTTGATACTTAAATCAGCTCCGTTTTTCAAAAGTAGTTCTCCTACATCCTTATGTCCTTTCATACAAGCAAGATGAAGAGGCGTGTGTCCTTCTGTATCAGCAGCATTGACGTCTTCTGTTTTGTGAATTCCTTCTGCCTTCCAGGGAGTTTCGCTACTGTCCATATGGAAAGGACTGAACCAAGGGTCTGTACTGTATTTGTCAGTCTCTTGGTCTGGCATTCCTTCCATGTTGCCGTGGCTCTGGGTGACATGTTCATTGCTGTCTATAGCTACTCGTCCTGCTTTCAATGACTGTCCTTCAGTAAATACTGACGAGTCCTTATCACCGCGATCGGAGTTCTGGCCCTCATCAATAGTTTGAGAGGTTATATCGTCAACATCATCGGGGCATAATTGTTTGCAAGCTTCACGTTTTCCCTTTTGTAGTTCTTCATCCAATAGAGCCTTTACAACGGCTAAGTGTCCACCACTAGCGGCAGCATGGAGAGGAGTTGCTTCCTCTTCATTCTTCCTGTTCATGTCAGCTCCATTATGGAGCAGGGCCGTCACAATGCCCACGTTTCCTTCCTTACAAGCAACATGTAGAGCCGTATTGCCAAAGACATTTTGCTTATTAGTATCTGCGCCTCTGTTCAGAAGATGGGAAATGAGTTCTTTGTTGTTTGTGGTAACAGGAAGGTCTGAGTTTTCAGCAAAATAGTTCAAAACATCATTGCCCACTTGCATACACACTGCCTCCACAGCAGAACCATCTGACATGTGGTCCTTGACTTGTTTTATGTTTTTATTAATCAACAAACTGAGGTCGTGGACTTCTTCACATGCTGGTGATTCCATTGGAACATCTACATCTGTTGCTTTCTTGAGAACTTTCAGCATTTCGCTGAGCGAATCAATGTCATTGTTATCTGTTTCCGAGCATGCAAGATGAAGAGGCGTATCCTCTGAAAACCACACAGTATCATTTACATTTGCACCGTTGTTTAACAGCACTTCCACTGCTTTCACATGGTGAGCTTGGCATGAAAGATGAAGAGGACTCAGTCCCTCCGCACATTTTCTGTTGACGTTTGCTCCGTTACTCACTAAGTTCTGTATCACATCACTATAGCCAGCAATGGAAGCATAATGTAGTGGTGTGAGTCTTCCAATCACTGCCAGATCGACAATGGCCCCTCTTTCTAAGAGACAGGCGACGGTATCATTTCGTCCAAAGGCTGCTGCAGAATGTAAAGGTCCAATTACGCCTATTTTGTTGACCTTTGCTCCATTGTCGCACAGAATGTTTATTGCAGTGTTATTTCCAACGGAACTTGACATTTGAAGGGGAGTCACTATCCCTCCTCCGTTCACATCTGCACCCCGACCAATCAGAAGTCTTAATGAATCATTATCACCTGATAAACATGCATTGTGGAGAGGAGTATGACCCACATTGTTCATGATGTTGCATTGGGCTCCATTGTCAAGAAGGATGTTAACAATGTTGTCATTTCCTGTCCCTGTTAGATTTAAATTGGGACCCCTGAGTTTATTCGTCATCACTGAAGTAACTTTATACAAAATAGTTTCAGCCTCATTCTCAGATGGAGCAGTTTCCCAAAAGGCCATCAAATCACTTTGAATAATGTCAGCATTTTTTTTGGACTGCAGCGACGTGAGTTCTGTGTCTCCTAATAACGCATCTCTACATTGATTGTGTGTGTTCAACAAGGACGATTGAACCTTGCACACATTCATGTGACAGGCCAAATGCAGAGGAGTATTCCCTTCCTTGTCGCCAACATTCACAAGTCCACCTTTCTTCAAAAGTAGCTTTAGTATGGCCTCATTACGCGACATACATGCAAGGTGAAGGGGTGTTGCTTTCCCCATAGCTGCACTCTCAATATCGGCACCACGATCCAGAAGAATTTTCACTAGCATGTCATTTCCAGACCAACATGCCATGTGTAGAGGTGAAAATAGTCCACATTTTCCCTTACAATTGATATCAACACCCTTTTCTAAAAGGATGGATAAAGCAGTCTCATTTCCATTTGCACAAGCACAGTGAATAGGATTGGAATATCTCCCGCTGTTAAGATCTGCACCATTCTCTATTAATGTGTTCAGTTGAGAATTTACTCCCAGCATGCAAGCGATGTGCAATGGTGTTTCACCATGTATACTTTCAGCATCAATGTCTGCTCCATTTGCCAACAGATGCAACAAAACAGGAGTGTGCTGGAATATACTTGCTGTGTGCACTGGGAGGAACCCATGACCATCCATGTTATTAACATCTGCCCCATTTTGAATAAGTGCAGCTACTGCATATAGATTGCCTTGGTGACAAGCTTCATGTAAAGGAAACAAACCCTCTTCACTTGCAGTATTTACATCAATTCCTTTGTCTGACAGAAGTGTCACGATGTCCCCACAATCGTCCACGGCATTCATGCACATCAGATGGAGTGCTGTGTTGCCTTTGGAGTCTGATCCTTTGACGTCAGCCCCTCTTTGAATCAACAGTTTCAGAACTCCAGTAGTTTGTTTCCTGGCTGCCAATAGTAATGGTGTTAAAGAACCTTGGATTGGCTTGTCCACATTAAGTTTTGGACAGGCAGTGAACAAACACCGCAAAGATGCTTCTGAGTCGTTTTCTATAATGCCCAATAATGCATCACTCTGTTCTTTTTCAGTCAGAGCCAGTCTTTCCAAAATGTATTTCAGCAATATGTTGGACCTGCTCTCTGTTATATGGAAGAGAAAGGACACACAAGATGTTTTATCTTTGAGTTGCAGCAAATTTCGCAGTTGGTCCTGATTGTGACTTCCCTTCTCTGGCAGAATAGTGTCCATAAACCTTGAAGTAAATTCCTTGTCGTAAAAGGACACATGAGCAAAGAGACCAGTGAAATTTCGCCCATCAAATTCTCTCTTTAAGCGATCCAAGAAGCAGTTAATATAGTTGTTTTCAACATGGATTGACATTTTTGTTTCTTGGACGCCGTTTTCCAGTCCATCAAAACATACCATCTGGTTAAGGAACGACATGGTACAGTTCAGTATTGCAAAACGAGGTGATTTCCTGCAGACCACAAATGCAGCTGAATCGTATATAGAGGGGTGATGAAAGGTTACTTCATCTCCGGTTTGCTTCAGGTAAGTTTGCTTCAACCTGTCAACTACAGTTTGATACTGGTAAACTTTCTCGTCATCATCAATTGTCTTAAGAGAAAGCACGCCATCGTTTTTCAGCATTGTCCTCAGCAATGGTCCTGCTACAGACTCTTCAAGCAAAGATTCTAAGGATTGATTCAAAAAGTCTATTGGCTTACGAAAGAATGATTCCATTCCTATGTTTGAATACTTTGCATGCATGCTAGTAAATAAATGACAAATGTGGGGAAACCCGTGTGGGAGAGACATCATGCAGACCTTTCTCACGATACGTTCATCAATCTCTACGTCATGTAGTTTGGAATGGTAATACCAGATTTTCATTTTCTCATCTGTTGACAATGTTTTTTCATCTGATAGATTTACTTGATTTTCCTTGCCAAGAATAATGTTTTTGTATTTTCCAAGATGATGTGATGCAGAAGATAAAACACTCTGCCTGGTCACCAGAATAATTTGAGGTTGCTGCAACTGTAGTCTTGGGGAATTACATTGATCTCTCTCTGATTTGAACTTGTGTCCATGCAGGCCAAGTGCGTCTTCTAGGACCCCTTCCCAGGAAGAGAATTTATCCCTACTGAAACACGAGGAACCCCAAATGTCACCTAACATAATGATAGGGCTACCTCTTGCTTCTCTGGCAGTGAAATATCCTTCTGGCGTCCTGGCTTCATACACTTCACGCCCCATGTCCTGCAGCTTCTTGAGAGCAAGGTATGCTGTTGTTGTTTTCCCTTCACCTGGACATCCAGTAACCATCACTATGGAGTGTCCTTCTTGCATCTTGCTGGTAATCATCTTAACAGCATTTGTTTCAACCATGCCTTCTGTCCACTGGTGAATCTGCTGACCAAGCTTATCTGTGAACGGGAAAGGCAAGGTATCAAAACATTGGATGATGATAATTTGGAGGAAAAGAAGATGATAATGATGACGGTTTTCATCTTCATGATGGTAGTGGTGATGGTGGCAAGAATGCGTTCAATTACAGTGCAAAAATTATAGCATCATCTGACATCCCTATCTGACACAAAGCCAAGAATTGATATTTCAGTTTCAGTTGACTATGAATAAGTCCCACAAATATTCAGGTCACGGTGTTGTCATTAGCATTGCAGGAAATGCAGGAAAACACAAATTCGTCGAGATGACACAATCACAGAAGGAGTTCAAAGAGGAAACATTTAAGGAATTTGTCCCCATGACCAAGTTTCCATAGGTTGAGCTGGTCAGTACTAAAACTCAACTAGTGTATTCAGTTCATGAAGGGCAACATGTCAATATACGTCCTATCATTCTTATATATACTGAAATGCATTGAAAATGCACCAACCTAAACACGATTGTTTTATGCAGGACTTAATGCTAAATAACAAATGTGGCGAAATTCTAAACGTTTATGTAAAAATGAATGTGACCAGTGATACAATTGCCATTGACATGATTGTTCAATTGCAGCTGGAAACGTGGCTCGAAAACACAAATTCCTGCATGATCTCCTCGTAAATATTGGAAATTGATGTCAAATGCATGCGTATAATTATAGGGTATAAATTGTGCTCGTTAAATGGCCAATCTCAGTTCATGCCTAAGGCAAGCCATGCCAAGATTGACAGCTACAGAACGTGCACATGCTCTCGGCATGATCCAAGTCAGCTTGACAACACATGATATCAAGAAGATTTGGGTGCCACCACTCTACCATTTTGAGGTTTCATCAACTTTACCAGCAGACTGGAACCACAAACGATCGTCCACATCCTAGTCAAGAATGTGTAACAACGCCATGTCAAGATCGACATATTGTAAGACATCACACCCAAGACAGGACACTCCTGGTTGCCAGAACTGCTACCAACAGTCGTGGTCGACGTGAAATCATGAGCGCTAATACTTGGCATTGCCGATTATGAGTTGCTGGCCTACATGTCCGACAACTTCATGTTGGACCAATCTCAATGCCAAGGCATATCTGCAGTGGACGAACAGACATTGAAACTTGATACTGCAACGTTGGCGTGGTGTTCTGTTTTCAGACGAGTCTTGTTTTTATGTGAGGAAAGCGGACAGTATGGTATCGTCATGGTGAACACTATCAAGATGCCAACACCGCAGACCGACCGCTGGGATGATGGAAGTGTGATGGTGTGGACAGGCATTAGTTATTACCACAGGACAGCATATCTGTCGTGGACGTGTTAATGCCGCATGCTACAGAGACCACGTCTTGGCTCCTCACGTTGTCATGTCATTTCAGCAACATCAAGACCTGCTACAGTAGAATTCATGAATCGTAACACCATCTCAGTTCTGCCATGGCCTGCTTTATCACCAGATTTGTAACCCACTGAGCACCTGGGGGATAACCTTGGACAACGCATATCACGTCACCCACAGATCAACAATGTCAGAAAACGTGTCTTGGAATGTGTTGCAGCAGGAGTAGAGACGGATATGCCAAGGTGAGAGTCAAATATTCTCAAGAGTTCATGAGGCGACGTTATATAGTCTTCACACTTTTTTGTTTTGACTATGCCAATGTTCAAACAATTGCTGAATAAAAGTGTGTCAGTGCTGGTGGCATCTTATAGTCAACTTCCTTTCAGTTCACTCTTCTGGTGAGTTTTCAATGCGTTTCAGTATATATATACCCTCTAAATGGCGAAGGGGCAGTCATGGAGATTAGGTACATACTAAGAATACTGAGAAAAATATACAAAAAAATGTGCTAACAGAGCAAACACCACCCACCTCTTAAGATCTGAAATTTAGATTTTTGTTTTTTGGGTACATCTTCCTTCGAGGGTTTAAGGATCACATTGCCGCCAATGGAAATAGCTCCGGCGTTAGCAATATTGGCTGTGCTTTTGGTGAAATGTAGATGCACTGTTAACAAAGAACAACACTCATTCACAAACGTTAATCATCACACAGTGTCAAGCAAGTAATATGCATTATCAGCCACCATGTTAATCTCAAACATCTGTCAAAGCATAGTTTAACTGAATATTATCTCGATAAGAATTTTCATCTGAATATGAGCTAGCTCTTAAAAGAAAACAAGGAGACATGGTGATATGTATGCCCTGTTGTTTAACCTTTGATCCCAAACTGCTAGCAGTGTCTCTTCTATGCCTCCCCACTGCAGTGCCTTTCATCAGTCAATATTAGCTTACTTGGGGGGCCGATTGTTTCAAAATGTCCCTGTATTACTACTTGATAGCTCTCTGTTGCATTTACCAAAGATATAAAGTTGGTAATGTTGGTAATTGAGAACACAATTAAACGTTTTACATACGTTCCTTTCTGTCTGCACCCAAGTCTTCCCACATCTTTGCTGGGAGTTTACTTCCTTTCAGAAATTCTTCTGCTTCCCTTCCTGTGAAATATTAACAATAAAACTGACAACAGCAAAAATAATGATACAACAATAACCATACAAAAAGCGTCTTGCAAGAAGTAAAACCTAAGTACCCTAACCACAGAAACAATTCATATCCGGCACAATATCCATAGGATGCCCTGTCAAGCATTGAGCCCTGACCTTTTCCCCATTGAAAATGTCTGGGACATCTGGGACCGACGTGTGCGTCAACGTGAAAGGTCATCAGCAACGCTAGATGAACCTGTCCAGGCGTTGGTGGAAGAATGGGACAGACTGCATCAAATTACCATAGGTAGACGCATATGCACGATGCCTGAACGAATCAATCAGTGTTTGGCCAATAACAGGGACATGACGCACTATTGGCGCAAAAATGTCAATTTCCGTTTCATACCCATTTCTTCTTTCACTGTCCCATAACAGCACGAGAAACGGTTTAGGTAATGACTCATTTCCTTCTTTGTACAGATATAATTAGTTTGGGATCAATTATTATTATCATTAGTTTGCTATTGACATTGAAGTTCCAAGTTCCCCTATTTTTTTTAAGAGTATATAAGCCCATACAGATTTAAATTGCATAACTTTCCTTCTAACTAGCAGATGCTCATTGTTTCTGGTGTCAGTAGTTTTTTCACTTTCCTGGCAAAATATGTTGATACATTTGGATACGTGCTTCTTGGCACAAAATACGTTTGGTACATTCTGTGTTATAGCATTAATTGTTGATTAGACGTCATAAAAGTGTTTGCATAAATAAATAACGATGGTTCCCCTTTGTCTTGGCAGATTGATGAACATTGTGTAAGTAGGTTGTCCATTCAAACTCCTTGCATTGCCTGCTCCTCCTCTACAAATTCGAAGCCTACGTGAACTGTCGCTGTGTGAAGTTTGATAAATAGTTGGATAAACAAGTGACTCCAAATGCAGTGTCAATGTTTTGACACTCTTGCAAGCGAGGGAAAACCATCTCGACCATCTGAAATTAGTTCATATTCATATCTGGTCACTCTGGTATACATTTCATGTAACTCTCTTTATACTGATCTCTCACTCTACCTTGTACATAGACTTTCTTTTCTAGCGCTTTGAGCATGCATTACGCATGGAGATATGCGCTCTACAAGTGACATATTATTATTATTATTTCTTCATAACAAGTTATCTTCTTGGCCACTTGAAGATGCTGTGTTTCATAATTACATCGCCCTTTGCATATTTGTTTAAATATACCAACCTTCAAAAATTGCAGTGGCTTGTGTCGTTTCCTTTGTAATTGTACCTCCTATTGGTACAATAATCCCCTCGTGATCAGACGTCAGCTTCAGTTGACCTTCTTCGTTTGTTTTCATCAGTTCAGGGTCTGATTCTGCCATTTCAAGACTCCTTTCTCCCCGAAATGATCTGTCAGGAGAATGCATTGACGTCTGAGGCAGTAGATCAGTTTCCTCACCAGAGGGAATTTTGGGAATCGCAGCTGCGTGTTCCATTATCCCATCCTCTGATTGCATTGCATGCTGAGAGGAAGTTTCCAGTATGAAACTCGTTTGTGCGGACATTTGAGAAGGTCCGCTTTCATTAGTAGTCTCTGTGTCTGCGCACTCAACATCCGACACGGACGATTCCGGTTTCGAATCTGTTTGCATGTCCATTTCGCGAGCAGAGACCTAAAGAGTCCTTGTGACGTCATCAGCGTCCTAAATATCCTCCATGTTGGTGAGGTTGTCTTCACTTAGACCTGCAAGGCCAGAACAAATAGGTTCTATGATTTTCTGTTGTCTCGAATTTTACTTTTTAATGAATTAAAAGTAATGCCCCTTGACTAGCGTATTAAAGATGCATAACATGTCAAACGCAACGAGAGGTGAATGAGCTTTAAAGACTTTTATTGACAAAGGCAAGAGCAAAGAGGTGGTTAGATGTTATTAAATGAATTGAACGTGTTGCCCTTTGAATTTTCTTTTGACGATTTCTTGCATGCCGAATTCAGCGTGTTCAATTAGTACAATACACGTCTCTCTCTCTCTCTCTCTCTCTTTGTAAAGTTTGTAAAGGCACTATTATAAGTATCATGACGAGATGTCAGTAATGTATGCGTCAGAGATTTATGTGTGGGCGCTAATTTATGTGTAGGCGAGTGAAGCTTATTTATTTATTACACGAGATACCCAGTGAACTGAGTGAGTGATTTGGGGTCGTACGTGGTTTTGGGCAATCTTTCAGCCACATCACCAACATCTGGTCGGTGCCAGGGCCCCTGTCTCTCCGGGCTGAAAGAGAGGTCACTGTCACTGAATATTTCCCTGTCATATCGGCCTTGGGATCTTTGACAATTACCTATCAGGGGGGTACTGAATGTCGACTATGTAGAAAACTCAGTTGCTGAACTTCGTTTTTAGAGAAGTCTCTGTAGAAGAGTGGTCTACATCGCTGATCTTTAGTGGTGGCGATGTGCCTGACCCTGAGAGCAGGAGTTCGAATCCCGGATGGGACTCAACTGCTACAGTAGCAGGATAGCTACGTTTCAAGGAAATGCCATCTCAAATTATGTTGTATTTGATCATTTCCTAAAACTGTCAATGAATATTGCACTGAAAGAGAGGTGTCCGGACGAGACTCGGATCACAACCGCCAAGGCTGACAGATTGCTGGGCTGACGCGCTAAGCACTGTGCCATCCCGCGCCTCATACTCATGGGAGACTGAGAGTATCTCCTCCCAAAGAAAATGTTGAAATCTAAATGGTCTTAGATCCTCTTGCGTGCTAATTTGATTGTGTTTAATTGTGCTGTATATATGTTATTATGTTCGTGCAGAAACATGTGCAGGTAATTACATACGCTCTGTTAGTAAAACACTCATTCTCACTAATGAGATGGATTTGATGTCCCATGACATAAAAAGAAATTATTGACTCAATTGAAATAAATCAGTGTGTCTCATACATGTCATGCAGATCAACTCTGTAAACAGTGTGACAGATAACATCATATTGTAATATTGTTGTAACAATCTCTCCAAATAGCAAAACCATACATACGTTCCCTGTGGTACTTAAGAAATTTGAATTTAAACTTCATTTGTAAAAGATAAAATTAGAAAAGATCTCAGTAATACCTGTAAAATAGCACTGCACTATTTGGAACTTATTACTGGAATACTGTATAAAGTGCAGGGATCAAAGATAACTGCACTGCCTGAGCGTGCACTGTTGACAC
The DNA here is from genome assembly GCA_031471655.1 of Diodora aspera. NCBI lineage: Eukaryota > Metazoa > Mollusca > Gastropoda > Lepetellida > Fissurellidae > Diodora > Diodora aspera. The sequence continues at coordinate 5,782 of JAUELE010245311.1, read as the reverse complement.
AAGTATGTTGATACGTACGTTACCATGAAGAAAAATGTTTTGAAAATATAAGGTGTTAATGATAAAACAGCATAAAGGTGTACTAAATTGATAAATTAATTCTTCAAATATTGCATTTCATCACTGCCTTCATTGTTGAGACCATATTTTGTGAAATAAATGCAGTGTTGTTTCCGTTTGTAGAGCCGTAGAAATTGGGTGATACATACATGTACGTTGATACATGCCCTTAATTGTGCATTAACCATAGACTAGAATTAGTTCTGTTTTGTAAATTTAGCACTTCTGTTCAGTGTTTCACCTCAAAGCAACTCATTATCATTTGCTTGTATTTACAAGAATGTGTGGAATGTTATATTTGATGAAAATACATACGTTACCGAAGTTTTTGTCTAGCTTTAGGCTATCTGTACCTGTTTGAATATTTAGAACCGCCATATGCATGTTATTAAAACATCAAACAAGGATTAGAAGACACAAATCAGAATTTAACAATTTGTGCTGCAATTGAGTTTCACACTTACTGCCAGCGCGTAGAAAACTGTGTGTGTATCACACTTCAGCTTGGGGTAAGATATTTTGAGGTATTTCCCAATTGATTGAACCAAATATGTTTTTTAAACTTAGCATAACCTCTAAGGTGTCTCAGTTTTTGTTCACATGAACCCCAAAAGTTGATACATACGTTACCAATGTGGTTCGTTATTCATTGCTTTTTATTTTTTCCGTGGATAAACTATTGGTAAGGATTTATTTCATTGCGGAAACTACTATTTCACAGGAATACAACATGCAAATCTATAACCGGGACGCATTCAGAGTTAAATGTATGTCCAACGTTGTTGTGTCTTAGCAATTAAAGTTCGAAAGCCTAGTGTCAGTGTTTTATTCGTTTAATTAACATATAACTTTCTAAATGTTTACACAAAAACGTAAGACAAAATTTGAAAAGCATTGTATCAAATATCTCTGCTATTAGCATTTAGAGATATATTAATCTTGGTAACGTAGGTATTGACAGATGTGATACATACGTTACTTATTCTTTCTTTTACAGTCATGACTCAATGGATGAGCGGTTTGTGGTTGACGAAATTAACACTGTTGTGATACAAGCGTTACCGATGTCTCATTGGAAGATTTAGTCCCAGAATCAGTTGTGGTTATTTCATGGACGTCTTTTCATGTTTCTGTATCTATATAAAACCTCTAAATTTGTTACTGTGTTGGTTTCTATCAAATTGGTTCTTGTTTTCAAATTAAACGAAATGTTAAACAGTGTGATTTCAAAAATGGTTATTTTTCAAGTTCATACAAATGGAGAAGGTAAATGGATTCAAGTTAAAAATGGATATGTGATTTCTCGTGTACGATTCAAAGAAAGGGAAATCGTGAGTAAATATAACTCCATGGCAGTAAATATAACTGCTATGGTATAAGAACTCGTTTCGATTAACCCCACTATTAGTTTTACCTTCTCTAAACAGTTACCGGTTCATCAAATCCCGTTGTGAATTATGGTAACTTAGGTACATGTATTTACTTAAAATTCAGTCATATGCCAGGCTTTTGTTTGAAACATCACTGTGTGCTTAAATCACAGTTGGTGTTGTTGAAATTTTACAATAACCAGCAAAATATAACTGTGTACTGATATATAGTCCTCATTTACCAATAGTTTTTATTCTATTTTTCATAACCCCAAATTCCAAATGCACCTCATTAGGTGGAATGAGTGAAAACCGCTTCGATTTCGCTTGGTTTGAAGGGGATACAATTAGTGCTTATATTACTGCTTTGTTGTGGAGATGTACATCCACACCCAGGGCCGCAGCATCCTGAGTCTGCTGGTACAGGATTACTTATTACACATATTAATGTTTGCAGTCTTCGTGGAAAAATTGACTTAGTTCATACTGAATTACACATGTGTGATGTTATCTGTATTTCCGAGACATGGCTGCACCCAGATATTCATAATACTGATGTCTGTATCCCAAGTTACCATCCTCCATTTCGCCATGACAGGCAGACAAGAGGTGGTGGGGTTGCTGTCTATGTTAAAGACACTATGCACTGTAAACGTCGACAGGAATTGGAATTTGTACTACATTGTATAATTCACTGTGCATTCTGCGTGGTCTAACATTTTCCCCAAAATACAATTTCTGAACAATTTAATGTGCTTGATCGAACGCCTGCAAATATTTCGGAAATGTACACTGGCCGTCACCTCCATCGTCTCAAGTTATCAACAAATTTAATTTCCTGAATGAACCAATCATTCTGTTAAAGACACTCTGTCTGTTCCGCTGATTGAACACAATTTAATTCCAGTTCATAGTGACGCCTATCATTTCGATCCTATTTAGTCGTCTGTTTTCAGAATATTCGGAACTGTAGGAAATTACTCTCGTTTGTTTTCGTGCTTAACTGCGTGTCCATATTTGGATTATAAAACTGCAGTGTGTTTGTATAAATTAAGTACTTCTATAAGCAATCGTTTTCTCTCCACGAGAACATGTTGACGAGCCAAGTCAGGAGAGAATACCAAGTTAATATATTGAAGCGCTTTGAGTCTACTGTTAGGTGGAGATACCGCGCTATAAAAGAACTATCCATTATTATTATTATCATTATTATGTATAACTGTGATGTTATCATTGATTTAAAATGATGATTCCTGCAGTTTGGGTTATGTTCTTAGTAACCAAAGACAGACACTTCCATTCCATTCATCGACCAACGAATATAACAGTGCTAGGATGTCATTCCAGTTCTAATTTGTAAGTGTTATTTAAGTGATTTGAAACAAACCTGGCGTGGACTCCGAGGCACCGATATACCAGGAACAATCGATATACAGACGTAGAGTCCAACATGTTAAATATTTGGATATTTTAAACTTCAAAGAAATGTTTTTCATAATGTATGGGTTTACTTCAAATTGTTTGAACTTAAAATGATAATTATGGTGATTCATAAATCAGGATGTGGTTTTGCTGTCACACTTTCTCTTTTTCTGCTTCAAAGAGTCTTAAGAAATAAGTTAACCACTTATTGCCTGAGTAAACTGACTTATGGTGGACTCTGTATAATATCAAAGTGACAGTGAGGTATTATACTACTGAGACAGTGTTCATTGGTTTAATTAACATTATGTACACACGTCCAGTTACATTTCTGTAGCCTTTAAAAACACAAAAATACCATGGATGCACATGGAAGGGATCGTTGCTTTGTTTTTGCCAGTCGAGCCCCATGGCCGTGAAATAGGTACATGTATATTCATATGTATATTTCAGTCAGTCTCGGCTGGGCGAAAATTTAGACTGAAGAAGCCTGTCTCTTCAATGAGTGAGTGAAATTGATATTTACATTGCAGGGGGAAATGTTTCAGCCATAGCGCAATGTGATGTGCAAGATGCACATCAGAAAAAGGGACAACGCAGGATCGATAGTAAGAAATAGAAAGCAAAAGATCCTCATTTTAGACGGCTATTACAGCAAGCATGAGGATACTGGAGTCATATTCTTTCTGGTGTCAGAGCGACATCCCCGTTACCCCCACAGGGTGTCTCTTCAATGAAGGAAGTGACATTACTTCAGGGACTACGTTTTGTGTCTTCTAATGCACATATGACTTCACATCTTGTAACTGAAAGATCTGAACAGAGGCTAATCAGATGATTTAGGAGCCAATCGAAGTTGTGTTTTGTCTGTGTATCGGGACTTCACTTGATAAGATGGAGCCAGAGAAAACCTTACATGAAAAACAAAAAGTCATTTGCATTTAGATCTCTATTTCCATATAATTCAATTATAAATCGATTCATTGTAATCAGGAGAAATAAGAAGAAAGATACAATTTCTGTTTCTAATATAATTAAAAGACGAAAAGATGTTTAACCAATCAATAAAATTGCGGTCTTGCTAAAAGAAATATTCATATATTCAAATTTATTGTGTTTGATAACATCTTTGAGGCTTGGAAACACTTTGCGCCCACACACCATGCTGAATACTGAAACAAACAGAGTAACCTGTCATTTCCTGGTTGGTTCATGGCGTCAAATATTGTGCGACTTTGTAGCACCGTTGTTATTCGCCGAAAATATCAAGTAAAATGTAAACATAAAGATAAAACAACGTAGTAAGGCATTATATTCAATGGACGTGTGTGCAGTGTCTTCCACAGCGAAAAGTCTACATGGTGGAGGAGAGAAGTGATTCTATCAGAGGTGGCGAAAGCAAAGTGTGTGGGGGGCTGTAACCCAAGGGTCCTATGGAAGTTCTCATGATATTTGAAGCAGAAATGGAGATCTACTTGAAAACGCCATTACATTCATGTAGGTTGTCGAGGGTGTGTGTGTGTGTGTGGGGGGGGGGGGGGATTTCAACGATCATTTGAATATTGGTCCAGAGCGACAATAACATCTTTCATTGTAATAGTCGACACAGGTAGCAGTGACTCTGATGATCGTGTTTGACATTTTGACATTATCCAGCTTTGATACCATCCCCACCTTGCCTACCTGTACCCCGCTGTTCCCTCAAATACCAGCCTGCCCCTGTATGAAAACAGCAAAGGTGTCCAGAAAATGATAATAGTTTGTCAAACAACTTTTTCATTTTTGAAAACTGATCCTTTAACATTTTTTTCGCGAGTTGATCTAGCAAATAACAGTCACCTTGCAAAAGTTGGAAGTGTTAGGATTATTCGTGTTTTAAATACACAGCAATTCATCAGTTACCTTTTGCCGCAAAAACACGTGAAGGTTTATCTTTACCGTATTGGATCCAAATACACACAGAATCTGGAGTAATCTCACGTGAAATGTCAACAAGTAGTTGCAGTAACATTCTGACTGGACGACAACAACGAGATTCCAGAAACGGCACATCGTTGCACGTACATGTATTTGACAATAAATAAACCTGTGATTTACATTTGTGTTAACTATACATTTAATGTTCTTTACTCGTTCATCTTTGAAAACGTGCGAGCGTTTCTCCGATATTTCCGTGCCATGATTAAGGTGACAGTACCAATGAGCCGATGACCGAAACTAATTTAAATGTACGGCGTAATCGCAAAGAGATGGATTTATAGGAACAATTTAAAGCGAAGTATAGAACTATATGTGTGTCACTGCAGGCAGCAGAGAAAGGTCAAGAAAGTAAAATCTACCACTTTTTAATGAAACCTGTGGTATTGAATGATCTCGTGTCAGACTAGTTTTACATCGTTTTTGGTGCCATACAATTTACTACATCCAGGATTCATCTAAACCTTTAGAATTCTTCTCAAACCATGTAACCATTGTTGATTGATCGACGCAAGTATTGTAAAAAGACACTGTTGCAGTAATGGTTGTCTGAGTATGTTGTGAAACGTTCTATGTCGATTTCGCACCACAACGTTACACGTTAGCAGATTAGATTCTATCTAAACAAGTCTCGTTCCATGTATTCATTCGCTGCTTACTATGAATAAGTATTCTGGCTTTGTATCTTGTTTTTTATAAATACAATAAAACTAGATTCAATCATATGACATGTAGATACAATGAACAACACACCAATGGTGACAGATAGTGATACCGCATAGCCTACTCTTGGTCATTTTGGTGCCCTAGACGAGATGAGCATTTGGTGCCACAAGTACCACACCCCTTTTCCCAACCGCATCCAATACCTCTTTCTCTTGCAGTGACCCCGGATATTTTGCGCCATGGACAACCTTGCCCCAGATATCCTGCACCATGGTCAACCGTTCCCC
>JAUELE010245300.1:0-11148 GCA_031471655.1 Diodora aspera | reverse complement strand
GATTCGCGTAAAGGGGGGGGGGGGGGGGGGGGCACAAAAAAGTTTATAAAAGATATCATGTTCTATGGGTAACCGGGGGCATGCTTCCCTGGAGCATTTTGAAAATTGAAGATGCATATGGTGCATTCTCAGCATATTGCGCAAGTTTTCGTAGTATTTTAGGTGTTGGTTTGCAGCTTACATAGCACAAACAATTCAAAGGGCTTCAACTTTGCTTTTTGTTTCCTAGGACTTCAGAAGCGCTATGGCCCTGCCAGGACTGGTGACAATACAACAGAACGCTTCTTGCCTGGTACGTATATATACTTGCTCACTTACACACATCCTTGTATACCTTCTTCTTCCGTTCATATTTTTTCCAATGAATGCCATGAAAATATAAATCAAGTCCATTTCTGTGGAATGTGAACTCGGGGCTTTTCCACGCACTAGGCAAACATACCCTCTAGATATATAGTATTTCACTGATACCACCTTTCCGGGAATCACTGCCCAAGTGAAAACATTATGCTCGCTATGAAATAAAATGAATTTATTTTCAAGGTTGCAAAACATTATTTTATTGTCAGCAGCTTTATTTTTTGTAAAATATACACCACACTGTGTAGTCCGATATTATCTGTGTATTTGTTATGAAAACTCTCATTTTTAGCATTTTCAGTTAATGTTAATTTTTCCTTGTTCAGTTGAGGATCTAGTTACAATTGTGGAAGTTCGTCATGATGAAAGTGCGAAGCTGATAACCGACCTTGTGGAGCATCAGTTGTCCCGAGGCCACAAAAAAGTACAAAGAAAAGATATCGAGGATTTGAGCTCAAGGCTGGATAACGGTGAACGCTATGTAGTGGTCCCCCTTGAGGACATCAATGGAGGAAACATGTTTGAGCGTTACAAGACTTTCTGGGAAAGCGCCATCATGATTCTACTGGATTACACCTCTTTCGACCTTGTTGTGCGCATTCCCAGATGTCTTGACCATATATATCTCACTGGACAACCGAACAACCGAGTAGGATGCCCAGGGCGCGTGCACATCGAAGAGTTCTTCAACAGGATTAACCCAAGGACGCATCCTCCCACCAGTGATATTGTGACTATGAAAGCTGCTGCTGTTACGCTTATGAAACAAGAGACAGGTACAGTATTATTTTCTACTAATACCAGGGAGGAACCCGGGATTTGTATAAAGAGTGGGGCTCACAACATAGTTCATGAAAGGTATAATTTTCTGGCTCCGTAGCACTCTGGATCCTGAATCATAGGAGACGTGTTCTGAGCCATTCCTATTGAATAAAATAATGGCCATCAATCAAGACCACCCTTATATTTCTTTATTCTTCATACAGTAGATTTACGAGGGTTCTTTTCAAAATTGAATTGCTAAGGCCCCAAGCCATCATCTCCTCCATCCCACCCCACACTCCTTCATCCATGAATAATGAAAGGGGAAGCGGGGAGTATCTCGCTTCTTTAGATCAAACCCTTTTTTGCTTCTCTTTTCTGACCTTTTCTGCACTGTAAAGTAATACCCGGTGAAACCAACGCCCGGGGCCCCCACCCCAACTCTCTCTTAAGAATGGCAGAGCATTAGCTGAAGGATTGCACAAATCCTATCCAAACTTTTCGTTCTTTACTTTACAGGCAAGATTCAACGAATCCTTATACTAAATGCCCCCGACTCAAACGACAGTGCCACGTGTGAACTCGTCAGATTGATGCGCTATCTTGGCAAAGATGTGACTTGTGTGAACGACGAGCACAGCGTTGTCAGGCAACAGGAACTAGGCCATGAAGGGTGGGCTGTCGAGCAGATCAGAAGTTCAGACATGGTCGTAGTAGTGGGATCTTACAATTTGTACAAAGTCGCACAGCGTTACGACAACCACGAACACATTCCTCAGTACTACAAGTGTACAATAGTGACACTGAACGAGTTGAATGCATGGACCAATGAGGAACAAGTCCCAGTGGTGTTTGTCTCATTTAATAATCAGGACAAGTATATCTACAACGTGATGGAGATTCTTCCTGGCCTTAAGACTGCTCACTTTTATGATCTCACTGGGAACAACAGATCGGATGTGGTCGATGCCTTGAGGGTGTTTTTGTCCAGATTAGTTTGGGACAAGAATGCCGTGAACAGCGCATGCGCGATCTATCGACATGCGCAGAAGAGTGAAACACAGCTAGCTGAATTGAACAGTGATGTGAACAAAGCATGTGCTAGAGGAGATTATATGTGTCAGGATGATAAACAGAAAGGTTATCAGGACGATTCTCGTCTGAGGATCAGGAGAAAATCTTCGGAGTCTTCAGACTCATGGTTGTCTACTTCCACTTCAAGGGCTATATTAGAGGCATGTGGTGGTGGGCACGATGTGTAATGACATTCATATGACGAAGCATGTTGTAGCATGTTGTGAATGTACCAAAAGAGCCACTACCTTCACATTATGAATATGTGTTGGATCATAGTATTCATAAGTGCGGTATCAGTGAACACATTTTGTATTCTGATATTAATATGAAAGTACGCTGTGGACTAATGGAAACACTTGATGAGCAGATTAGTGGATCATGATTGTCTCTTTTTTTCCAGAGATGGTCTTTATCACCTCGAAATGTTCTTGCGGGACAAGGATTATATTAAGGATATTAGAACATTTATAAAATAAAACTGTAATATTATAAAGTTCTGTCACGGAAAAGAAAACAAGGCATTGGGCTTCTGGGACCCCATATGTCAAAGACTTTCTTGCCGGATTCTAAAGAATCTTCGAACAATTTTAAACTAATAATAATAATACAAAAAAGAATAACATGCATATGTGTCATGGTACAGAGGATAAGGGTTGAAGCTTCTTTAATCCACAGATCACAAACTTTGAACCACATTAACTTTCTTGCCGGACAAAGGTAAACAAACACTTCTAATATGTCCTTGCACAAATTACAAAATTGCAAACCTCTAAGACAATGTGCCATTGAAATTGTGGATACTGATTTGAAATTTGTTCACACTCCATTGACTCAACTTGATTCTTGCCTACTATTGGCTGTGATTCTTCATCCTGTCCTAGTAGCCAACATCATGATATGGGTCAAGTTGGTGTTCCACTTCCGGTGTAAATATACGGACATTGCAATAACCTCGGGGTGGCGTAAAGACGTTATCGTGTACAAACTGGTGCTGAACTTTCACTGTGGTGTGTGTATATACAACATATCGAGATGCTGGCATCTTCAAACAGGATATCTTGAGGCCTTTGCAGGATGCAATAGTAGCAAACGCAAAGAGTTTGTATAGTCATGTTAGTCACAGACAGGAACAATATAAACCTCAGAATAAACATGTGGAGCGCAGTTGTCTACAGGGTAGAGCGTCCGCCTACAAATCACAAGGTCCGGAGTTCGATTCCCGGTACTGCGTTGTTTGCTTAGACAAGAAACTTAATCCACATTGTCTCAGTCTACCCAGCTGTAAAAATGGGCAACTGGTCAGAATGTGATGGCAGTTGTGAAAGTTAACCTTATGGCGCCTAACAGGCAGCTTGGGTTGTATACTCCCTGGGGAGTTGAGATATGCTCTTGAATTGTACATTGTCCGAATCACCAGGTTAATAATAACGTGGAGCGCCCCTTCGTGGTGCGGGATTTAGCGCGATATAAGTGCCCTTATTATTATTATGCCATAGTGTCATGCAGGATCTCTCTGACAGGGTGTTGCCCAGGGTACACCGTTCTCAGACCCGGGAGTTGGGGTCTCGGAGCCAGGGAATAAAACAGGATTACTACCGAGAAAGGAATAGGACCCAGGGGAAACTGTTCCCCCTGATAAAATCCCTTGCAGGATACAAGGCCCGAAAGAAGGTTTAATTAATATACAAGAAATCGAGGTCAGGTAAAAACCGCTTTCCACAAAGCAATATCGTAACGCTAAGTTGATCGTAAACTCTTAAGATCAGAGTCTTTCGTCTAAAGCCTGGCGCACACTATTGTGATTATATCGTACCATCGCATGTCGTTTGTAAATCACACACGATATGATCTGTAGTGATAACATTATATGTATATGCTCTACTCTCAGAAATGGCGGAATAAGTACGCTAAACATCATGTGACCTGTTGGTTCCTTGGAGGCAGTCATGAATATACTCTTCATCGAACGTCATAAAATGCAGTCCTTCCATTGACTGTTCAATTGAATCGCCTGCGATAGCATCGGAGAGTGCCCTCCGTGTACTTATGATGCTTAAGTACAAGACAAATCGTGCGAAAATATTGAAAAATATATGACCTGAAGCGATCAGACTACAAAATCAGTTGTTGTACGTTACCTACACGGTATTAGGACTCGCATGCGATGTTACCTGACCGACAAATTCGCATGCGAAACGTAATAGTGTGCGCAGGGCTTTAGTTACAACTGAAATCCAGGCGCCCTCACAAAACGCAGACGTCCCAAAATACATCACAAAACTAAAGTGCATTACATAAAGAGTGCTGGTCACCCCTAATGACTAAATGGACTCGACCAGATGCTCATTAACTATCTCGTTAAGATTCTTAATAATTAATTAATCTCTTCTCCACTAAGTGACAAGGATGCCTGCTTTTATCTATCTATCCTCTCCGCTAAGTGATCTACATGTACTCTAGTTGGTGAGGTTGGTATAATTTGCTAGATTATAGAAGGAAAACAGTTACACAATCTCTTGATTGGTTCAGCATAGGATTTCAATTCTGAGTTTACTCAGATCAAATTACTATTATCATTATTTAATACATATTTTGTTTTTTTTTGTATACAAAACGTTAAGTCTGTCTTTAATTACGGCACCTTAATTACAAGGTAACTTAGATTTCTGCGTTTTGGTAAGTTGACAAATCCATTCTAGCCCAAATAGGGACAAAGGTAGTTAGCCGCTGGTTAGTGAAACGTAAAATGTGTGTTTTAAGACGTCTGCGTTTTGGTAGGACACCGAAATCCACTGTAGTGGATGTTAACCTAACTTGAGTTAGTCTCAAATTAAGAATAACATTGATCAACCTTAGCTTACTTTGGTCGATTCTAATAGAAATCGGAATCTTATATTTCTGACTGCAAAGGTTAAAGTTGCTTTGTGGAACCGGTATGTAATTGTTTGCTAAGGTGATATCTAAATTAGCGTAAGTAAGTTAATGTTTCGTTGTAACCGAGATCGCTTTGTGGAACGGGTGTATTTTCATTTCATATTTAGGTTATAGCAGTTATATATTGGGAGAAAATCTCTCAGCTGTCGTGACAGTTCCTATTAACTTAACTTCCTTTATTCTAGCATCTTTATATTATTCTAAAACGTTTATACCCAACCCTATAATCTCTTACTTAGATGGGCTCGCTGTAGTTGCCAAATTAATCTGCATAGTTTATAAATACGAAACCTTCCACACAGTTGTTTTGTATATCTTCTCCATTAGATGAAGTCTCTGCTGTGAAATAAACCAATGAGAATACTGTGTTTTGTGTCCATGTCATCACATATCTCAATCAAGGTCTTTGTTAACATGCCTACTAATATGATAAAATCATTGAAATGGTATTAACATCTGATTGGGGAAAAGGGTTCACCCAAAGCCATGTACCATCACATGTCTACATAATCGACAAATCGAGCGCATTGACGCCTGGAACGTCTTTGAAATCTAGGGCATTTATGACGCCGCCACCAGCTCCCCCAGATCATCTGACAAAGCCTTTGGCAGAATCATGAATGCCCTGGATTACCCCTGAAAGACCAAATAACACCACAGGAGCAGTCATTTTACCACGAAAATGACAACTTGATGATCGGCATCAACTGTAAACGAGAGGTATCCACGATATTTTAGGTGCGCTTCAGTCACTTTGTCCATGACTCCAGTATTTCCCCTGCCTACCTTCAGGCTGTGTTGTTTTCAGGTAAGGCCTGTATGTCAAGGGACATCCCACCTGATTGTTTAGTATGATGTAGAATGTATGATTTATTGATACCAGGGCACAAAGGGTGAATCTCAGCCAATACAGAAGATCGGTGCGCATTCTTCGTCGCGACTTGGTACTTGAAAGATTTGATGCGGTGACACCTGCAAGTTCAACTGGTACTAGTGTGTTAAGTGTGATGATTGGACAGTACAGAAGGACGATGATTGTTAGTATGTATTCTCCAACAGTTCATTGTGCACGGACAATTTTATGACATTTGCAAGCTTCAACTGGTACTAGTGAACTAAATGTTGGTGACAATTAAGATCCCTTTAAGACCCATACCACTGCTGTACCTTCTGGAAAGTTTCTTCCCTTCTGACTTCTGAGAGGAATATTATCGCCACGTCTTATGGTTTGCACTTCTTGGTCTATTTCTAACTAATAAATAACCCCAAGAAGTCTAAACCATAAGAAGTGTCGTTTTGTTCAACTGAATAGAGGAAATATATGCGACAATAACATGCACAAGCATGTGAGCAAGCATATTTGAAATTATTGAGTCTTTGGGAGTGAAAATTTAAAAGGTGAGGTGGGGCTGGCACGTACCCTCAGCTCCCCCCCCCCCCCCCCCCACACACACACATACCCACCCACCATGGATCCGGGCCTGCAAATACGGCCTCAGGGTGGGTGTATAGAAGGCTACAGCAAAGTGGTTCAATGGTCTTCACTGTATTAGCTACCCTGATCTTTTTAGACGGCTTAGACTATTCATAGTACGCACATCTGTCTATAACCATGACATCCCCTGTCATTCAGAATAGCCATGGAGTACTGTATGTGTACATCATTTGCCTCCAAGTTATTCATGCCGCCGAGAAACTACGAGCATCTCTGTGTTGGAGGGAAGTCCAGACAGCCTTCACATCCAAGTCTGGCATCTGAACTGGGTCATAAGTACGGGTGGGATGAAAGAGAAATTATACCCTTGAAATATTTTTATAAATTGATTTAATAAATTATTTTAATGTCCTCTAAACGATTAAACGTACATTTTACACATTTGAAACATTGAATTTCACATCTTGCTGCATTTACAACCCTTTTCAAACTTATTACTTTTCTTTAAACATCATATTGATCTCATTGCCTTATAAAAATGCCTAACGTAGAAACTGAAATCTCGCACCCAGAGAAAGTCTCGAATGGGGCGAGACGAGTCTGGGCCGGGTCTACATGTATATTGGCCTAAGTTCTCTACTAATATAAAAGCTGGCACTTTGGTTATTGCTGGATTGGTGTTTGCGGCAATCTGAAGAAACACAGTGGTTAATGACACAGAGCATCAACCTCGACGAGAATGGTGTGAAGGTGTTGCGCAAACGTCTTGGCCGCCTACCTGAACACCTACGACAGACATTCTGGCACAAACTGATTGATTTCGACTGCCCCGTCTCAAGCTCGCAGCTGCCTTATCTCCGAGAATATCTAATTGCGGGGAGGTTCATAAATACGCAACAGAATAACTGCCAGGATTCCCATACGCCCACCTGGCCCCGCAAGTCAACATTAACTACAATAAGGCCACTTGAAGAAAATAGCTTGTTTCTCGTCACCAACCCGCCCCTAAAATATCTGCCGCCTTACGATTCTATTCTTATTTTTAAGCACTGTTAAGAACGAGATTTTGTTTATCTTTTTTTTCAAATCCTATTTCGTTGTAGTGTGCCAAACTCACTTTAAAATAAGCCAACCATGCTGTTTGTCATAATGTCAGATACAAAGCTGCTTCAAGACTCGAAAGCCATCGTTTGGCTTCAACATAGCAGAAGATGTCTTGCTGAATGACATATTGTTTTAACATAAACTACTCAATTTTAAAAGATAACAATTATACACATATAACCCGCACCCCCCTTCCCAGTAAAATTAGAAAAAAAAGTGATGAGAAACAAGATATTTTATTTAACAGGCCTAACATGTTAATATTGCAGGAAAAAACATATACCGTAGATCCTTATATAAATGCCTGCTTTGATTAAACTCCTGGGCAACAAAACCTCCTGTAAAAAACTTCCGGCCTTTGATGACTGATTTGCGGTAGATACCGTCGTATTGTATTTAATGTGATATAATTGGGCCTAAGTTGCGCCAAGGGATACCTGTGAGTGCGTGGGCTACGGATTTAGGTCTTTGAGTCGAGTTGTTTGAAACCAGCCCACATTTGGACTCAGATATATAAAATAGACGGATATGTACTAAGCATCATAATTCCCTATGAATTACGCATATTTGTATTGTTGACAAGCAGCGCAGACCTACCAAAGAAACGGAATACAAGTTAGCAAAACGGAATGTAAATGCTCGCTCTTGGAATAAAAGTTAGCAACATCGGACGACAGATCGGAAGAATATCCTCGCTTTCGCAGCGCGGTGAATTAATCCTCCTCGCAATTTTCCACGTATTCCTGACTCTGCGAGTGGGCCTCGTTTTGAACCACGCAAAGCGAAGAAAAATGCCTGCCGGTGCCGGGAATTCCTTTGAGATACGCATAGATTTGTTTCGTTATTGTCTAATAATTGGTGGGTTGAATACCATGTGTTGAGTGTAAAAATGAACGAGCGCACTGGTGATATTAGAGTCAGGAATACGCGGAAATTGCGTAACGAGGAGTAGAGTAGAGCGGGGCTAAACGCCCACCTTTGGGTTTACGTGACTCTCAGACAGCCAATTATGATAGAAGAATCTTATAAATTTGCAGGTAGATAGACCATGACTACATCTACCCTATGGCTGCAGAGGAAAATATCTTCCATGGTTCAGTGAGCAACAAGAGCGCTCCAAAAATAATGTTCAAAAGGAGGCAACTTACGCCATGCACGCGCGGTGTAAGAGGACATGACGCCGACCTCGCCATAGGCTTCTTACCCCAATATTCAACACTCATTTTCAAAACTTGTGTGTGCATTATCAGATTAATTTTACACAAAATGTTAATGGATATCGATGAACATGATTAAATTCAACTGGAAACAATAAAAAAACAACAATTTCCGCTACATTTGAAAACATGAATAAAGCTTCTGACTGCAGTATGTATGTAGGGGGATGGATGGATTTGGATGGACGTATGTATGTATTTGGATGGATGTATGTGTTCATATGTGCATACATACATGACGTATACATACATTATAAACACATTTGGGCAAGTCGCCTTGAATGGGCTTCTTATACCCCATTAGTGGGAGGGCGTTTTTGTAATAGGTTACTTGTTACCCCTGGGTTTTGGTTCCTCCAGAACGTGTTTTTCCTGGAATTTGGATCATCCAGAACCATTTTCCTAGGAAAAGTATTCCTACCCTGGATCACGTACGGTCTCAATTTCTTTATGTATTTGGGTTAACCACCCGGAACGTTTTGCTCACGGAACCAAACATCGCTTACAGTTGACCCCACTACCCCGTATTTGTTTTTATATCGGCGACTATTTGTCCGAAGCCAGAGAGATTGACCACTGGTTTGCTGCTAAAATGCAAAGTGGGTTCCAAGAGAACATTTCTATTATGGAACATCTGCGATACCTTATGATACCATTAGTCAGTCACACTTCGTATAGATGGCAAAAATAACATCAGAAGTGTCGAAATCCTTCACCGAATGATTTGAATCCACTCGCTTTAGCAGCTGAACTTCACCTCATGATGTGTGACTTATATAAAAACTAACAACAGCGATACAAGCTGGCGATTTGGAGAGGTGGGGTGGGCGTTTTTTTAGTGGGCGCCTTGCCCCGCTCTACTCTACTTGTCCAGTACGTTACATAGAGATAATCGGACCCTGTTATTATAAGTTTACAAATACTAGTAGATGATCTCT
The DNA here is from genome assembly GCA_031471655.1 of Diodora aspera. Lineage (NCBI taxonomy): Eukaryota > Metazoa > Mollusca > Gastropoda > Lepetellida > Fissurellidae > Diodora > Diodora aspera. Next base: position 1,321 of record JAUELE010245300.1, on the reverse strand, counting down.
TGCACGATACGCGTCCATGCATTCTTCCTTTTAAATAACATGATATTTCATACACCTAATCGAAATCGATAGGCCTATTGCTCAGTGAAATAAACCTTGTGGTATGCATGTCATGCGGCACACTGAACTAATTTATAATTTTAAACGCTTAGTAATTTACTATTTCTAAGTAAACTTATATAGAAATTTCGAAAGAAATTATTGCGAAATCGAGTCACCCAAATTTGCCGACCCAGCGAAAAAGTCCCAAACGCAGCGCTTTATGCTAACACGTATTTTGACACATGCATGAACATATTTTCCGCGTAGCCAATCAGAATGCGTATTGTGCGCGATCGTTGATTGGAAATAGCAACCCAGTAAACTCGGGAGGGGTTGCGCGTCATGGAGGTCACTGACGAAAGCTTGTACTGACGACTTCTGCTCGATATTCCAGACGAACTGAGTTGCTCTGCAGGTAAACAACGTTTATACTCGCAGTTACATTATAAAACAATGTAGAAATAGTTGTAATTGCAACTGACAATGCGTTACGTTTATTTAAGATAACATATATTTGTAGTAGGCCTACTACCGAACAGCTATCACCCGGCAGAACGTGTTGGGCATGATTCGACCAAAACTCAGCCAGACTCCAGGAAGCGACATTGGCGATAAGAAATTTATAATATGGGCTCCAGTGACATCATGCTTGTCGTAAAACTAACGTTTTTTCACTTCTATTTTGATAAATGATGTTTGATTTGCGGTTTCTATTGATGTTAATATTGCAATAGATTGAAAAAGAATGGGTATAAATACATTGCACTTGCATTAAGACTTTCAGATCCAACTCAACATTTACAGTGGCGTAAAGTTCTACTATGTAGCAAAAAAAGCAAGTGCTTTTTAAAATATGATTTGAAAAAAAAAGCAAAAATAATAAATAACCTTAGAACCTGCTTGTGTTTGGTTTAGAGTTCAGTTCAGGGATCGATGTTGTCAGAGGCTATATATATATATATATACCTTCCCTCGACCTGATGTAACAATTAATTTGCATATCTTATTATTTAGTTTGAAAATGTGCATATTTGGCTTAGTAAAAGATTGCAAAACGGTTCTTGAAACAGAAATGGTATCCGAATTAAAAATGCAACTCCAAGGTCCTGCGGCTCGAGTTATGAGTGGAAACTTAATTACCGCTCACTGCCGGGAACCACCCTGCGGCTAAAGCCTGTGGTGTGAATGTCTCAACATCAATAAGTACAAGACTGTCTGCAGCTCACCCAATAGTGGCGCCAGGAATCCTGGGAGAGAGGGGGGGGGGGGGGGGGGGGGG
>JAUELE010245289.1:308-11150 GCA_031471655.1 Diodora aspera | reverse complement strand
AATGTCCGAGAAAATGTATGTATCTTATTCAGTTATTTGAAAAATGTGTGTGTGTTTGTCGGGGCTTGCAGACCTCACGTCGGGGAATTCCTGGCACCACCCATGACTCATTTCAAGAGTTTTCATATTTCTGGGGGTTGATTAAGAGGTCCAGCTGAAGTAGGGTGCGTGCCACCAGCGCTCCCCCATCACATCCGGGCTCTGCAGTTTGGTCAGTTTTTAACGAATCGACTACAACTATAGCCAAACATTGCTAAAACCAGTGTTACGTTTTAGTCCACTTTTTAGTTGTGGTAAAATAATTTAACGTTCCAAATTTTCTTTTTGAATTTAAACATACATTTCCATTGAAGCAGTGGTTTTATCCAACGAGCTAATTAACTTCTCAACTTCTCTCAGCTGCCATGCATGTTAATATCTCTTTGTCTATGTCTATCGTATTGTTCTTTTTGCCCTATGTTTGCTTACAACAACACAATTGACTTCGTTTACTCATGTCAAGTCGTGCCATTTGTCGTAAATGTAAAATGCTGCGTTGCCAGAGTTAAAATACAACTCAACATACCCAATCTACTTAACCCATCACACGCACCGTACTCACCACTGGCAACCTTTCTCAGACAAACCCAGTTAACTGTTAAAACCCAGGTAAATTCACACTCAATCCCCATTAATTATTATTATTTAATTGAACACAATTTTTTTTAAAATAAAAAAATAATAAATATAAAATACAATGCTAACAAATAAAATAAATATACAAACATATTGCTACTACTTTCTCTTACCCTGCAATAACACCTTTATTCACCAATTAACACAAACCTCTCTATCTCTCTCTCTCTCCATCGCTGGACAAAACCATGTAAATATGTATATATTGTCGTGGTCTTGTTCGTTAAATGTTAGGAGACACGAACTTGGCCGTCGACTTTAACTTCGAAGGTCTGCTGCTAGGCTGCAATTACAAAAAAACTAGGCTCGGTCTCAGTGCATACGCTGGCAAATGGGAAAATCTGGTCAAACTACTTTCAGTTGTCGACGAGACCGACAGTGCATTTCGTAAATATTTGCATTTACAAACATTGGTAGATTTAGTTGCGTGTACACCCATCAATTCAAAGATAGTTTATGGTATTTTCGTGAGAAATTGTGTTAAATTCGTTGGAACTATTTTCTTAGTTTTGAAACCGTCGGTTTGTCCATTCATTTGTAAGACGCGATTTAATTGGTAGGGGAATATTCTTCACATGGCAGCCACGGAATGATGTCCAAGTGTAATTTAGGGTTATGGTTACGGAAATGCACGAAGGTGTTCCAATAGGCGATCGATGTAGGCCTATTGCTCACGGACGCTGCGGTCACTCGAAAACCTGGCGCGAATTAAAAGCGGAAGTCACAATATCACACTGAATAAATGCTGTTGAAGTCTAAAAGTAAATGCCATATGCATTGTATTTATTTACTGGTACTGATCATGCAGCATTGCTTATTATATTATTATATAATCATTCAGTTCAGTTAGCATCACCGTGTCATCGGATCAATCCAAGAAGTTATTTTGACGACTGCCTCGTGTACTCAGAGGGTCACCATCTCTGCCAACTTTCAAAACCGGCCTCAATCCAGTGAAAGCGTGTAAAATGAACGATATTGCCCACGTTTAGAGATAAGTGTTTGTGACTGAAAGATTTCCCATCTTATTTAAGACACAACTTGATTGATTGACGTTTTCATTGATAAAGGATTAACTAAAAACGGGACTCTTCTGGTGGTGACGAGTGGTGGAAAATACGATCCTCTAGAGCTGATTCACACGCCGATAGAACACCTGGCTGGTGTCAACGATTGTCAGGACGACGAGTCACTTCCGCTTGATCAGTTACTCACAAAAGGAACCTATAGGAGTGCGACTGTGCTGAACTTAACCTACTACGAACAAGTGGAGGTAAGTGCCTCTGTATCATCATGCTGGTCGTAAAATTACAGACATATACTGACGTCCAAAAGAAGTATACTAAGATTTTGAGAGACAACTGAATAAATTCACAAATGCGTTGGATATACAAGAGATATCCCTTTAAGCCTTAGAAGGTTTATCAATGAGATTATGTCAATCAAATTACACTCACCGAAATCCAAACATCCTATTGATCAACTATGGCATAAAGACGTAAGGGAAAATAAATGAAATCCTTTGGTATACTTTCTTTTGGACGTCAGTATAGTTTAGTTTGGTCAACTATTGTTCTTCCTTCTTGGTCGTCTTCAAATTGAGACATTTAAAATAGCTTCTTCGACAAAGCCGACATCGGTAATGATCACTTCAGGTGATTTGAAGCGGGGAAACCTTCAACATGCCCTACTCTTACTTATGTTTATCTAATTTTAAATTTCTCCAGAATGTCATCATTGTTTGATGACTTGGGACAGGTTACAAGGAACGCATCAGTCCCGTACCTCAAAGCTTACTTGTTGCTGATTGGCCGACGCTGAAGATCCAGTCATTCCGTTAGATCGCCAAGTGATACTGGAAACTCTATGGTTTTACTTAGATTGGTTTAAAGTCTGATATTTTAGATTCATTATATCTTGTCAAAATCTTCATAGGCGAAAATGCCGTAAACTCAAATGAGATTTCATATCACTTCAGCCTTCAAAGAAGTCAATTGGGTTTCATGCCGTTCACTGAACATCTACCTTTAAAAGAATAATTTCATCCAAGATAAGCTATTTATAGAACTTTTATAAATACAGGCAATTTAAGCATTTCTGAATGGCTAAGGCGTGTACATATTTGGTCGAACTGCAGGAGAAAGGCGAGCAGATTTTATGAATATTTTGGAATCTAAAATTATGTTTTCAAATCATACTGACGTTCAAAAGAAACTATACTAAAACTTTCAGAGACAACTGAAGACAAACAAGCATAATATTATGTTGGCTTATTTCAGAGATATTTATTCAAGAGATTGCTGTTTCAGCACAATGGGACACAAATTAATCACGTAGGAAAGTAGGAACACATTTAATGAAAAGTGACACAAAACAGGCGTTGGTGAAGGTGATGATCATTTTTGTGCAGTTTCTTTTGCACGCCAGTATAGATAAAGAAAAACAGCATTGGCTGGCGATTCAGCCATCAGCAGGATAGCACAGAGGTTGAGCACTCGCCAAGCAATCTGGTCGTGGGTTTGAATCCTGTTTGGGACGGCTAATTGATAACACTTGTTCACCCAGGAGTCATTTAGTAGATATTGTGTTTTCATGCTGGGAGCGGTTATCGGGCGTTTGAACGTCGCTTAATTCATTTCAAACCGAGCGCCTTGGCGACCCACCCACTTTCACTTTGTGGAAAGACAACACTGAGTTTGACCACGTATCCAACTTTAAAGTCACGTTAGAAATATATAAACCAAAAGCAAACCGGATTATGTGTTTAGGAGCACATTTCCATGAACAGATGATCTATATAATTATCCTCGAAATCCAGGGTATAATGACCCCGCCAACGTCTGTCATATACACCCTGGAATCACTCCTATTCACAACGATCGTCTCCAGGCGGGGATTATGACCAATCAGTAAAGCTTCCATAGCGAAAGCTTGCATCCAATAATGTGGAGCGTCTCTCTTAACACTCGGGTAGTAAAAACGTTATGTCTTTAAATGTATCAAGAGTTTCTTCTCGTGCAGTGAATGCGACATTTCATTGGTTGGTTGTCTATATTTAGCAGATTTCGACTTTCCATATACACAAAACGACCATGGTGAATAGGAGTACATCCAGGGTATATGACAGACGTTGGTGGAGTCATTGTGCCCTGGATTTTGAGAATGATGTTCCATCTGCTCGTCACAAAACCTACAGCTGAACGTAAAGAAAACAATACTCTTCTAAATAAACTGGGCCAACCGGGTTAGACTGAATTCGTCGCCACACCGAACTCGTCGCCACATCGAAAACGTCGCTACAAATTAGCCCAAAAGCAGGAAACAGTAACCAAAACCAAATAACCAAAAAATTAAATTAATTTAGCTAATTATAAGTGAATGAATTAACTTGTAGGTCCTATCTGGAATGTTTATATTTACACATGTTCGTCGTGTCACTGTGTACGTTGTGTAACAACGATAGCAGACGTTCCACCAATCTTAGGATCAGTCATCTTTGACTACGTATCATTCCTCTAAACTACAAACAAGGACGACAATAACACGTTTAATTACGAATATACTGAGTGCGCACTCGTTTCACAAACGGAAATAGATAATAAGTATTAAAGGAACATGATTATAGATGCAGGTACGCCAATCTATGTTCAGAGTCGAGCTGGTCTTTCTGTTCATCTAGTAATATAATACCGTGCTGTATTTTTTCCGATTTTTTACTCAAAGATTTCACACTAATTGAGGCGATAAAGAAAAGGGAGTTGCTGGCTTCGTCTAACGCTAAAATAGATTGCGCATTGCATTTGGAAGAATGTAAGCAAATATGGAACTGGCTAAAACGGTGATACGCCATAACGATGACATGAAACGGTCACAATTGGACGAAACGGGGATAGATACTTGGTCCAAACGGTGACAACTTTTGGGTATACCGGTGACAACAAAAGATATAATATATACTAGTATATATCCATCGACCATTACACTGAATAGCCCGTAGATTTTCGCCAAGTTAGGCGTGTCACCGTTTTGGCTTGTCACCGTTTGAGCTACTACCCATAACACGATGTCGTCACAAAACGGATAGCAATTACATGTAATTGTCTAGTTCGAGTAAGTAAACTTTTCGTGAATAAACTGTAGTTAACCATTTATTATTTTCAGTAGTTATTTTCAGGATTTCGCCGTTATGTAATTGATGTATAGATGTTTTAGTCAGACCGACTTGAACATTTTGTCAGTTTTTGTTTTGGAGATGCAGCTCTGATCATGCCCCTGTAAAGTATAACGCGAAAGTATAAAGTATGTGCATACATTCTGTGGTGGCTCAGTTACCATACTAAGATCAGAATCCAATATTTCGGGCACACACACTCGCACTGCTTAGAACCATGTAATTAAGGTGTGTGCATCTACCGTGACGACTGACAGAACCATTACCTTGATTTATTTTCTTGTCCGTTTTGCCCACTTCATATATGTCAGGGGTGGACACTGGCCCACTGTAGTGGCGGTTAATGGATAGAGAGGTCACGTCTTGTAGTGACATTTGACTCTAGGAATGATGTCACATCTTCATTGTTCGTTCATATATCTCCGCCCTTGCATCGTGACGCTGCAGGTGGCTACAAACAATCGTCCAATAGATTTTGCCATTTGCACGGCGAGTGGGTGTGGTTGGTGTTAAAGATTTATGTTAAAATCGTCTCATACTGTGGGATAATCGTGCAGATAAATTACTTATTTAATAGTAATGGAATTGTGTTACGTAGTGTATGCATGCATGCACGCATGCATGTATGTATGTATGCATGGATGGATGTCTATTTTTATGGATGGCTGTCTGTCTGTATGTATGTATGTCATTTAGGAATAAGTGTTTCTGAAGCGTGGTTGCATGCAAGAGAGCATACGTCCATTCGTACTTATGAAAACAGTTTTGGTGATTAAAATACTTCCCGATTTGTGTAAACAATGTCAAAAGTGACCTTTGTGCGTGCGTGTGTGTGCAAAAGGACGGACAAAAAGTATAAGACAAACTTTGTTTTGACTTGAAACCATTCCTCTATCACTGAAGGTTTCAAACACCTCCAGCCAGGTTAACCCGGAAATGAAGTCCACATGCACCTGTCAGTGGGCGTGTTAAAATGACAGGTAACAAACTGGCCGAACAACACCGGTCATGTTCAGATAAAAACGTCAACGTCGACTTCGCATCAAGGTAAACACGAAAAGTCACTTCAGTTGACAACAGTTGGGCTAAAGGTGACTCTATCATTGAATTCACCAATTAGCTCGAGGTCTGAACCAAGTGGAATATAAGTGAATCTATAGACGAGAAACCTAATTGAACATCAACAAACCTCAGATGATGCAGTCACGCAGATACTCTTACCATTGTGACAGAAACGAGAGACACACACTTGCCGCAAGCGGACTTTCTGGTTAAACGACAACCAATTAATACACCATGGTACGTTTTTTTCTCTGTGATATGTTTATGGTCTTTCAGATGATTGAAATCTATACCCTGTGTCTGGTGATTATGTACATCGGGATTGTCAAAATGAAAAAGACTTACTTGGAACATGAAAAATGAAAATGTTGGACGAAAAGCAGTAGGAGCACAAACCTCCCTAATGTTAGGTTTTAACAGGATGTACGCCTGAGTTTCATGACAGATTTCCATAGTCATATAGTTTGATGACCGAGTTGTTTTCATTTGGTATACCGTGCAGAGGAGTTTTAGTTAGAGAGCGACCATTTGATTTTTATGGGGGGTGGGGGGACTGGAAGATTTTTATAATAAATTAGTTTGCAGGCGATTTTGGAGAAAATAAATAGTTTGCACGAGTCAAAGGAAAATAAATAGATTGCACAGATACAAAAATACATAAAATAACATTTTTCACTTTGTAATTATTAAATGTATCATGCGCCAACATTCGGGCGCCAACATTCAAATTAATCGTGAACCCCAGTGGCGCATCCAGGGACGTACAGACCTCCATTTTTAAAGTTCACTGAAGACTGCGAATTATTGGCCATTTTTTACCAGTTACAAAGTTCATTTTCACCCAACAAACGCAGGAACACACTTCTCAGAGTTTTTATGAATTAAAAATAATTATGTGGGAGAATGCCCTTGGACTCCACCACAACTTTTAATTTACATCTGGACTTTAGCACTGCAGAATTGGTTGATTTTTGACACAGTAGTGTAAGCGTAAGGTGGGGGAGGGGCTCTAGTTCCCTCACTCTTTAAGGTAAGGGCTGTCACCCGCCTCGCCAGTTTCTTCACTAGAAATCGCTCAGAACGCGTCTCAAACGATCTGGGACCCTTAAAACTTCCGGGGGCTAGGCGGCCCCTGAACCCTCGCCTGATGTCCTTGGATAGTTGCTCCTCTGCAATTGCTCGTTTCTGTAATTATATTGCCTTATTTTTACTAGTTGCAAGGTTCATTTTGATCCAAATAAAGGCAGGAGAATACGTCTTAGAGCTTTTAAATTAAAACATGTCCTGGGCATGACACTCCCGAACCCGCCTATAACGCGCCTAGCTCACTTCATTCGTTACGATCAAGATTCCGGCACCCCGATTCACAACATTCTGGATTCAATACTGACCGCCTCCCCTCCTTCCCTAATATATTTTATAGTTACATAATATTTCTAACAAAAATTAATAGTTTGTCGGCAATGATCTAAGAAAAAAATAGATTGTCTCACACCATGGCATAAAAAGCAGTTTGCACGAGAAAAATATCCCCCCCCCCCCATTAACTTTCAAATGGTCGCTCACTTGAAATAATGTATTTCTTTGATGACCAAAACTTGTTGTCTGTAAAGATTTTGTAAACTTTCTGCTATTTTCATTTCTTTGCAATGTTACAGATTTCTAGATACTCCACTATAGATATTGACAAGCCTAGCAATATGTGGCTCAACCTAATGTGAATTATGTTGTAGTGGTTAACTGGTCGCTCACGATTTGACAATTTACATGATAATCGCACGAAAGTATGACGTCATACGGTGCATCAGTGGACAGGATGTCTCACGAAGTCACGTGAACACCTCGGGTTACATCTATGATTCATATTAATAAATACATTTGTAATGAAAACTGAAACGCAAACATGATAGCACATTGTGCGAAATATTAAACGTGATGTGTTACCGCGAAATATTAAACGTGATGTGTTACCGCGAAATATTAAACGTGATGTGTTACCGCCCAACATAGAACTACAGACTAGCAGTTAAACAGTTGTTTCTGTGGATGTGTAAAACATCTCAAGTCACTGAATTCATTGCGATTCGACATACGTGACTGCATTGTTCAGGAGATGTATATATCTATCTATCTATTTGTCTATCTGTCTATCTATTTGTCTATCTGTCTATCTATTTGTCTCAATGTCTGCCTGCCTGTATGTGTATCAATCTATTTCTTGTCTCGTTTGGGATATAACTCAACTATCGATTAAACAAATAAATAAATAAATAAATAAATAAAAGGTTGATGACAAAATGCCAGAGGAGTATTGCTCCTGAACAAACTTAGTAGTCGATCACATGAACGTGTTCTGGTTGTACAATTAATGTAATTACCAGACAGTTCTCCACCTTGGCTGGTGTTACGCTTATACTGACCCCACTTCCATCAGAACTTGAACATACGTGTATACGTGTAATAACAAACCCATCTCATTGTACGGTATGGTCACGTTACAACGTCTCAGCGTGACGTGTTTGCACTTGCTTTTGATTGTTGTGCCTTCATCAAGACCAGTACTGTAGAGGAACATTGAACATGTAGACAATTCGTTATATAAAGATAAATAATAAGAATGCTTAAACATGATGAAATCCAAACTTTTTATGTTTCGTATAGGAGGATGAATTCCCATCTTCCACTACAACTTTACAAAGATAAGAGTCATTTCAAAATACCACGTGATGAGTTTGACTTAATACAGTTACATACAGCTGTAACACAGTGTCAGGGAAACCGTCACATAAAACAACATTTACAGCAATCCGAGCAGTCATTTTAATGTCCCAATGTGGCTATTACCAACGGACAAAGCTGAACCCCGAAATGTGTGTTGAATGAAATTATGACGTCTGCCGTACATGTTTATCGTTAAATTAAATTAATTAAATTATGAAGTTGTATAGCGCAATTTTCCAATGTAACACTGCTCAAATGCCCTAAGTTTCCTGGCGCAACCCAAACAGCCACTAGGTGGTCAACAACACTCCTTATGGAGGGCCAGTACCCAGTTTCAACAACACTCCTTATGGAGGGCCAGTACCCAGTTTCAGCAACACTCCTTATGGAGGGCCAGTACCCAGTTTCAGCAACACTCCTTATGGAGGGCCAGTACCCAGTTTCAGCAACGCTCCTTATGGAGGGCCAGTACCCAGTTTCAACAACACTCCTTATGGAGGGCCAGTACCCAGTTTCAACAACGCTCCTTATGGAGGGCCAGTACCCAGTTTCAACAACGCTCCTTATGGAGGGCCAGTACCCAGTTTCAGCCATATGCCTACTTTGGCCAGATTTCTTAGATTTTAGTGCAGGAGGAAAGCCCGCATTACCAGTGGGGAGCTTGATTCAATGATGCGGTGAAACCTGCGAGCTACAGCTGGTACTGGCAAACTAATGGTGATATCACAATGTGGCAGTGCACCACATTATCTCTGCGTGTAGAAATAGTTACTGCTGCAGAGAAATGTGCCGAGCCCCCTACGACGGGAATCGAACCCACAACCTTTCTACCGATTGAGCTACCCGCCGCTGACATTAAGTCAGGAGTTAATCTTCGGGTTGAAGAGGAGGTACCCGGGCGAGATTCGAACCAAAACCGCCAAGGCTAGCAGATTACTGGGTTGACACGCTAACCACTACATCATCCTGCGCCCTTGATGACAGATCGTGAGTGAGTGATCATGTCGGGACTCCTCTCTCCGGGCTGAAAGAGAGGTGCCCGAACGGGACTCGAACCACAACCACCAAGGCTGGCAGACTGGTGGGTTGACACGCTAGCCACTGCGCCATCCTGCGCACCTGCTGACAGATAGAAATATCAACAATAGATATCACTCTTGAAGCTGAGGCCAGACGGTTAACTTTTGTTTGAAATCAATTGTTACAGCAGAAGTGGGTGGGTGTCAGAGCAACATTTAAACGACAAGTATGCCATGTATTTTCTGAAATTATATACGATTTCAATACTGATTAAGAACCGTGAATCATGTGACCATTTGCAGACAGCAGATTGGCCTAAGCTTGGGCCCGTTGTTGGAAGAGTATAGTCACACCTCATCAAATTTTCAGTTTAATTGACTCACATCAGGAAGTATAAACATAAATGTTGCCGAGAAAAGGAGAGTGTCTTAATCTTGGAGAACATCCAGGAGGGTATCAATTATGTTTCTGGGGTGTTGCTAGGCATGCCACACGAATGAACAATTGTTGTCAAACAAATGTTGCCAAATACAAGTTAACCGTCTGGCCTGAGCTGTAAGAGGACATCACTAAGTATCCATGGTCATGCTAATCTCATTGAAGTATTTATTATTCATCTCTGAGAAAAATGTAGTTCGAATATTCCATTCTTCATTAATTTAAACACAATAATAATCTCGTTAATTGTCTGTTATTAACGCTTCATTTCACATTTTGTAGAATAGAGTGCGTCCTCACTACGCGACTTCGACTTGCGAAGCTGCAATTTGTTGGCTGATTCCTTTGAACTTTTTGGATCGACGAGTTGAAAGGAATCAGTTGAACACACTGTCGAACGTCACCGAGTTGAATTCAACAAGTTGCATAATGTGAACGCACCTTTATCGAAACTAGGAAACTTGGTTGAAAGTAGCGATCTCCAATATACTGACAGATAGACAAACACATAAGGAGGAAGGCAGTAACGTCACTTGGGGGGATTTGAAGGGGGAGGGGGGTTAACCGCACCGGGTGACGACATCAGAGGGGATGTTACCTAAATGACTGTGTCTAAGTTTTGTAATTTAAAGGATTGAAGGATGTAATTTAAGTGAAACTTTATGTGAATTTTGGGTTTTTTTTCTCCCCAAATATTAACAAAGGGTAACAGTATTCAGGAGGCACGGGGGGGGGGGGGGGTGACACCTTTAGCT
>JAUELE010245278.1:0-11150 GCA_031471655.1 Diodora aspera | reverse complement strand
GTATATCCAACGCATTTGTGAATGTATTCAGTAGTCTCTCAAAATCTTGGTATACTTTCTTTTGGACGTCAGTATAGTTTATTGTTAAAAGCATGATTTCTAACCAGCAATAATAAATATTAAATTAAATTGATATATAAATCGACTGACGGTATAAACTGCCATCCCTCCGTAAGAAGCCGCCTGCTTCGGGCGGATTGTGTGTCATACATATTCAGTGAGGTCACGGTGCAGGGTTTGGCTCAATTTACATTTGGATACCAGTAAGTTATTTCATGTCAGTGAATTCAGAATATTGGACTAGTCCAAATGAAGGTCCATTCTTGTAACCACTACATGTGAGGGGACCACCAACTGTCCTGGATTTGACTTCAGGAGCATCAAGGCTGGCAGATCGCTGAGCAGGCAATTAAGTTACTGCGGTTCCAAAGTGAGCTGGCGACCGGACGCACTCAAGACGTCATAGGTTATATTCATTGTCCCAAATGTCAAAACGTGTCACAACCAATCCAAAAGTGACCCGTGTTTGTTTCCGACTCCCGTTTGAGATCCCAATGATACTATAAGTTCTTGAGTCGAAATTTGCAAATTAGATTTTTCAACAAATATTGAACCTTTACTTTGTTTTTGTCGGTAACATGTCTTAATTAATTACATAATTCATCTTGATTGAATTTCATCCCCAATGTAATTTGATACGTCTGATTCAGCTGAATATGATTAAGTTAAAGGAACATGCCAATCTATGTTAAGAGCTTGTCTTTCTGTTCATCTAGTAATATAATACCGTGCTGTATTTTTTCTCGATTTTTTACGCAAATAATTAAGGCGATAAAGAAAAGGGATTTTCCGAACTTCGCCTAACGCTATAAAATCGAGTGTGCATTGCATTTCGGGAAGGTAGGCAAAATATGGAACTGGCTAAAACAGTGACACGCCATAACGGTGACATGTGAGTGAACGAAAAGGTCACAAGTAGACGAAACGGGGATAGATATTTGGTCCAAACGGTGACACCGTTTGGATGCAACGGTGACAACAAAATATATATATATCCATCGATCATTACACTGAATTGTCCGTATATTTTGGCCAAGTTTGGCGTGTCAACGTTTTGGCTTGTCACCGTTTTAGGTAATACCCATCAAACGGTGAGGTCACCAAAGTGGGGAACGTATAGCAATTAATTGTCGAGTTCGAGTAAGTAAACTTTTCAGCGAATAAACCGTAGTTAACCGTCCATTATTTGCACTAGGATTTCGTCGTTATGTAATTATTGTATCGATGTTTTAGTCAAACCGACTTGAACGGTTTTTTAGTTTTTGTTCGGTTTTGGAGATGCAACTCTGATCATGTCCCTTTAAACAAGGAATATACGATTCAGGGTCTTGATTTAATTTCTTCAGGTTGTCCGTCCAAATGATTTTTTCTAGGCTTCTAGCACGGCATTGTCTGAGTTTGTGCTGCAATGTTATATCCTGTTCAAGATTTACCGGATGTGAAACAGCCAAAATGATTTAAATTCAATCTAACCTCAGAGACCCCTTGCTACACAAGTGATCTCTCCCGTCAGTCACCCTCCCCCACTTAACGCATGCGCAGCGATACGCGACAATGTGGGAGATCCCCGCTCTATTTTTAGACTGTGGACGTGTCCCGTCGATCGATAAAGTTCAAATATTCAACTTGCTTCACTTGCCATTTAACTACTTTATTCGCGCGAAATTTTTTTTTTTTTACATCGTCGGTTAACGTAGACTTTTCAACTGATGTTTAATTACTTCATAGTTTTGCCAATAATGTGTGGGGTCTTTTCTCGTCTCAACGAAAGTAGATGTAAGAAGCCGAACATATAAGATTGATTTAAATTTAGTAGAAACTTGAAGAAAATATTGAGTGGGATATTTTTTATTATATAAAGAACAATCCTGTGTTATATATCTGTTCCCCAGATACTACATTCCCTATTACTGCATTCTTTATGCCATCTACGTCTGTTTCTTTCTTTTTCGTTTGAACGTTTTGTAAATGGAATAACTTCTATCGGTGAAAGGTGACAGTTTCAAATATGTAACGTTTAACCATAGTTTTGTTCATTCAGATTAAAACTCTGATGTCCCATACACTGTATGATACGGTATGAGACCATTACTATAGCCGTCATGTCAGAGCCAGCTTTGTCATTTAAACTGCATGCAAATCGTGTTTAAACTGACGTCGTTCGAGCACAGATCTTAGCAGGCTAGGTAACCGCCATGTAGTAATCTCTTAAATCGGCTATCGTTTTGTATTTAGTTAATTAATCGATTATTGTAGACATTGGTATTGCAAAACTGTTGCAACCGCTCTGCTTATTCCATGTCGAATGACATCATAAAACGTAAGCCATTCACTTCAAGTCCGGCCATTCCACCTCTCTCCTCACCGTCACAGGCCGATGTTTGGTCACATTTCGACTCCCTTCGGACAGCAAATATCTACCCTCACCGCTTTACAGTGTTGTTGAACATAATCGTTTAATTTAGCATCATGGTTTTACTTCGACGTTTCATTCATGAACTTAAATTCTTAATGTTTTCATACAATGCATTTTAATATATACATGTAATATCTATTATATTACCGTATATATTAACACAATTTACAAATTAAAATGATCTTAACATAAGTGTTTGTTCTTTAACACGGCATTAACAATGAATTGTAAATAGTAAAGATAAATTTACTAGACTTCAGAAACTTTACACATCACATGCCACTCTACCAGGGGAAGTAAGTCTTCCCGGACTAACATTAACTATCAACACTGCGGTTATCTCCCTTGGAATCCAGTGCGCGTTGCTTCGACGCTCGGATCAATATTGCTTGGCACAGATCCCCACGTCAACGATCTGGTAGCGAGAGGAGAGGAGGACAGTTTACATTTGCTAGTTCTCGTTTTCTTCAACTGCTGCGTCGATACTCTGTTTAAGAACAACTGCAATGGTCCCGGAGTACATTTCACTAAGAGCACTTTACGTGTCTTCCCTGTACTCTACAAGGTCATGACGTGTCCTGAAGCTTGTACTATGTATTTACATCTTCCTCAGAAATGGTAGATTTATAAAAGTTACATTTATATGTGTGTTTTTTTGTAGATTCAGCACCAGTTTATGAACATCGATCTTTTCTTTACTTTATGGCGAGCTTTGGACTGTCTTAAATATTCAGGGGTGTCTTTCAATGCCATTTAAGAGTTTTTATGTGAATAAAAGTCAAGTTAAGTTTTCTTCTTTATTTATCCACGCCAGACACATTCGAACGCGCCACCACTAGAAAAACGGATTTAATCTATGAAAAGTACAAGACACAGACCAGAACTGAATGGAGATTAAGGTCATCAAATCCCACCAAAAAACATTAAACATTATTTTGATACATTTCTTCTTATGTATTAAAAGTCCAAACCAGCTCACTTGTTTCTGAAGTTAACTGTTTTCATTGTTAGATGTTACTCTGCTTCAAGATATGTACAAGACATTCATCTGTTGTTCTTGTCATCGCTTGATACGGTCATCACGTCTTGTGTCGTGGGCACCATGGGCATTTGACAAGACTCTGAGTCAATGTACAGACAACTGAATATCTGACTCTACCACAGTCATCTCTGTTTAGGGTCTTGAAAAAGGTCTGTCGATAAAGAATTGTAATCCATGACCTAACTCTCGAGTGGTCGTCATGACAGACCAGGATCCTGAAGATTCCTCCTTTTTAAAATCTTACCATCCATGATTTGGTCTTTGAATTTTGTTTTTCTGTTGAGACAGCTAGGTAACGCAGTCTGAAATGTGTTCTCCTCCTTCACATTGATGTGTTTTATTGACGTGAGCTTTGAGTCTCCTCTGGTGAGTTCCAGAACTTCCAATCAAGTATCGCTTACTTGCAGTTCTTACAAATTTGCCAGGTTTTAAAAACTAACTATTATAAGACCTCTATGACAAGTACTGTAGTTGGGACTGTTGTCATTGCTGTTCAAGATGAGATGTTGCAGATGGAGGCTTGAGTATTTTTAAATGAGCATATGTCAAAAGACTGTTCACGTTTAAGAAACAAAGCCAAACTAAAATATAAAGTATTCCTTATGAGGACTGACGCAAAGGTCACTTGAATCCTGTCATGAAATTAGATTCGCACATTCCCATCAAGGTTTTCAAGCTTGGATTTTGTTCTTTTAATTAAAACAACCAGTGCACTTCAATATTCTTCACAACACCGTTCACAAAAGAATTCCAGTTCCTTTAACATGTCACTGATTATCAGGACAAGCCATGCTTCCTTGAGCAAATGCATTTTATTTTATCGTAAGATCGAATTTTAAAACCGTATAGTGTAAATGTAGACACCCAATGGGTTCATAGTGTGCATGTTTGCAAGTATTGTGTATCTGCAGCAGCAGCTTTCGTTCCGGGTCAGCTGATGCTTTTAAGAATGTGTGACTTACCGAGTTATCTCCCCTGGAAATAGACACGGACGTCAGCTAGGGGATCGTTTATAGCGTGACGCTTGATTACAGTTATTTCCCGCTATCAGAGGAAGTGTTTTAGTTTGACACATCACGTGGATATGTCGATGACGAGATACACTAGTTCACGGATTACCCTCGTCGGGTTTCACGAGATCAGACAAGCGGGAACAATGAAGGACAAGCCCTCGATATAACGCTTGACAAAGGTCATGGCGTAGATTTACCCTTGATAACGTAACAATGTAAAACAACACAGTCCGGTCGAGGGTTAACAGAAACGTACGGCCATCGACTCACATGATACCCTATACAGAGTCTGTCTCTAGAATAAGCTTTCCCATGGTGTGATGTTGACAAAACAGTAAATGTATAACAAAATGCCAGGATTTAAGTATTGAAACCCTGATGCCAATTGCCAAATGGGAAGAGGGAAACTCTGAAGACTATGCGAAGGCGTGCGTGTGCGTGCCAACATATCAAAGAATCTATACTGACGCCCAAAAGAAACTATACCAGGGATGACTGAAGAAAAACGAACAAATATTGACTATTTTCAGAGAGTTATTCAAGAAAGTTTTGTTTCAGAAAAGATACTAATCAAACTCTACGAAAGTAAAGGTATTTAGGAACAATGAAGAAAACAGCAGCTTGTAAAGGTTGTACGTGCATTACTGTTTCTCTGTAACGTTTGTTTTTGACATCAGTATATAAATAATATAAAGAAGAAACAATAACCGCAGAAGCTGATTTCTCCATCAACTGTAGACTTTGATCAAGACCCGTAACACTGCTTCAATAGTATACACAAAACGAGAGAGAAATGGATGAAATGATGCTCATCTAGGAATAAATGCCCTCTCCTAGCTGTGCTTTAGGCAGGGCAAACAACAGTATCATCGAGTAGGGTTAAGTCTTATGACTCGACAATTATTTCAAGTGAAGTCTCATGAGTGCGTTCAAATATACTGACGTGCAAAAGAAACGATAGTCGGATACCAAATGATTTCAGTTATCTTCCCATACGTCTGTATATCATAGTTGATCAAAAGAATGCTTAGATTTCAATGAGTGTAATTTGATTGGCATCATATCTGTGATAAAACTTCCTAACCTTGACTGGATATCTCTTGCATATCTAACGCATTTGTGAATTTATTCAGTAGTCTCTCAAAATCTCGGTATCGCTTCTTTTGCACGTCAGTATAGTACGTGTTCACTTACTTTGGATAGTTATAATATTATATCTTGTACAAGAGTTTGTACAAGCGTTTCTATTTTGTATATCACTACTCTATACCGTGTGTAAGGGATGTTCCTAAACAATGTTGTCTATGTATTTAGTTTCTGGGACAATGTTCAAAAGGTCACAGTTTTATTTCCGTCGTTTCTGACATCTCTGTTACACAGGGTTAAAAAGTTATGAGAACATGGCCAGACATGAGATACGGCGCAATTCCCTTCTGTCTCAGTGTGTGCTTTCCTGACTATAACTAGTGTATGCTAACTACATGTAATTAGCAGGTTGTTGTCTTAGCGCATCGCGGGTAGTGTTTATTTACTTACTACTGTCAACAATGTTTCCATCTTCAGACGTAAATAAGCTTACTACAAATATTTCGATTGGGATTCGAACTCAGGACTATTTGAGCAGATTATTAGGCCACTGAATACACCCTGAATAGACCCTGATTCACGGCATAGGAAACTACATGCGGCTATCTACTAGACCTGTCTCAGAACCTTTTCGAATCCGCAGGAACTGACCACTCAGTTACCTCGTTTTCATGAAAAGTAGCCGTCCCTTTACAGACCAACTCGTTTGACAGACATTTGTTTCTGATATTTGAGACTTAGTTTGACAGAGAAGACAAACAAATCCATGCAAATATCGTCAGACGTTTATAATTTATGATGTGACCCATTTGTCACACGAAAGCATCAGAATTAATTAAAAGAGTCAGTTAACAAGTGTGTTTACCATACCCCTTTAACAAGCTGGTGATAGATTTGATAGGGAGGGTGATTCCTCTACAAGCTTACTGGCTGCAGATTCGACAGACATTGTTTGTGCTAGGAGAGGACATTTAATCCTAGATGAACAAATGTATCCTACTCTCTCTTCACATATTTTCCCAGTCTTAGGGTATTCACAGAAGTGAGACTGTGCTATCCCAAAACCGTACACAGTGCTGTTGAGAAAATTAATATAGCGGTACCTCGGTATCTTCATCAGAACGAACAGCTAGCTGCCCTCGAGAAGAAGTCAGCGTAGCAGTACGTGAAAAAGACTTATGCAGCGACTACTAGGGGCCAGATCAATAAAGCACACTGGTGAACAATTTTACAGCACTAGTATTTGTTGTCATATATTGGGAGCCTTGGCTCCGGGAGATTCGATGGATTTTGGGCCTTCTCAAAATGCAAAGGTTCAACAGGTTCATAAGCACGGTATAAGTTGTGATTCTGAAGTATCTGAATCTGATATCCCAATAATTGGCGTTGAAGGAAATGTAGGTTCTACAAATTTTGAGGGATGGCAACTCTTAACTCCTAATGCTTAAATTATCCAATAACCGTGCCATTGCCAGTTGGACCTTGTTTTAGCATAATGGAGCCAAATGACAATCTACGACAGTAGAGACTTTTCATGAAAGCGGTACAACTATACACACGTTGTTGAAAAACAGAAAAATATATATGTATTATTTGTATCGTTCCGTTTTGACGTCAGTATCTGCTAACAGCGACGGTTCAATCAACGTGTTCCATTTACACATTTTCGTTTACAGTACTAGAATTGTTACTTATAAAGAAATGTATACGGATGTCAACAGTTAACGTTGGAAGACGGAATGTAAGGACACTCAATAACGCTCATGCATGCACGTACAAACTAACCACCGTTCAGCATTCACAGATTTAATAATACAAGATAAAGATTTTGTCGAAGATCAATACATCGCAATAAATATTTTCCGAAAAGTACTCTCGTTGTCAGATTTCTAGTCCTTTGTACCACACCTTTATAGTGCGCTTGACTTCGTTAAATAATTGTGTACACCAACAATACAACCGAGATGAGTCTAGATTTTGCAGAGAATTCTTTCAGTCCAGCATAATGGCATTATTGCGTCAAAAAGGCTTGACAAAAAACATTATTGGGCTTGTCGTGTTGTTTCCGTGACTGCATATAATTACATTACCAACGAAGCGCGAATGTTCAACTAGGAAGTGTACAGCTTTCAGCAAACAATGCTGTCGTTTTAGAGTTATTGCATGTTGATCATGTGATATGCGTACCACCTGGGGTATTCAGTCCCATGTTACCCGGAGAGTATTAACCTAGGATCACTGCAGACTAGATAAAACAATTAGTCTATGAAATATGTTGTTTTATTTCTGTTATATGTTCCTTAAAGGCCGCTCACAACTTCATGTGGAATCGCCAAATCTAGACTTGTATATTTAGAAACAAGTGCAAATACAGATATCTTTAGTGTTTTGTAAAGTATGTTGTTTTGTTACAGTTCTTAATGCAGCATAGTTGTAGACTGAGTAACAGGTGAATATACATTCCCCTTATCGAGCAGGACTGTGTATATGTACAACATTATTTGGGATTACATTTCCTTGAAATATGCTCACCACCTGGTGTATTCAACTATTTTCTTGAAATGTACAGATACACTGAGCCATTTTATCAAGTACTAGTCACTTTTTGTCGTTATCTTCCAATCCTAAATTTTCATCAAGTCCCTGTGACTGTGATTATGCTAGAATGCACTGTTTAAAACTGATATCCTTTTTATTACCCTGCCAGTCCCGGGTTGCAGCATGGAGAGTGGGATATGCATTACCGATACACATAGCAATGTACATTAAGTTTAATAACAAGAGAGTGACTGCAAGTGACTTAGGGACTAGAAAAAATTCGTGTCTATCTGTAATGCATTATGTACGGTACACTAAGATTTCTGTCAATAGCCTATATACCCAACCCAAATTCGTTACCGAAATTGCTGTGCAGAAGACTTTTCCGTTACCTACGCTTTAAAATAAAGTGTCACACGTGACTCGTGGAAAGGTCCCGCTGCCACACAGATCGTGAGCTATATATATATTTTATTGGCCAATACGTCGCCTGACAGTTTCCGGAGTCTAAAGGTATCAGTGTTAGATACCACCAGGAAGCTTGACGAGTACATCGTTTCAAGTACTGAATGCACTCGCTCTGTCCTTGACACCAATAAAGACCGACCCCAGTCGGTGAGAAAACGCTGATCTACCACAGGACTGGTATAAGCCGAGCAATGTAAACTGAGGTACGCAATGAGGCTAACGGCTCGTCCACATAAACTATTCCTCCTTATTAGGGGACAATAACCGAACTATTCTCGTTCTTTGATGCTTCCCAGCGCCCGCGCGACATTAATAATACATAAATGTAAACGTCGCACTTGTTCCTTCAGATAATGTTCTGCGGAATTAAAGCACTTTGATGTCGGTTCATCAGAAAGCTGCTTTGTACTCGTCCTCTGACTGATTGCGATTCAGTTACGATCAAATCCATATTCCTACGGAGAATCAGGTCAGTGGATGTCGACCCGCGAGTGTAATGGCCGAACCGGCCCACAATGCGCTGGTAGAACCTGTGTGATGGCGATCTCGTGTCTCCGATGTTTGTGTCCTCATTGCAAGACAATACACACATCGTTATTACGTGAGTTCATTCGGCTTTCGGTCGGGCGATGCCTCGGTTCACAGGGACGGGACACCCACCATCGGCATGCTCCCCGCTTTTCATTGTTTACCATTTTGTCGGTTATTGACCTTGAAAGTTGACTTGGAAAAACGGTTGATGTAATATCGCTGTTGAGCAATAAAATGACGTCACGTACGCCTTGTGAATGAAATGAAATGAAATCTTTATGAATGAATCACGTGACCCATTTTTCACGCACACACATGGAAGCGGTTAAAAGCTAGGGAGCGAAATTGGGACAGCTCTACACACACTGCTCCAAATACCAGAGGAAACTGGGTCAGAACTGAATCTGGAACAG
The DNA here is from genome assembly GCA_031471655.1 of Diodora aspera. Lineage (NCBI taxonomy): Eukaryota > Metazoa > Mollusca > Gastropoda > Lepetellida > Fissurellidae > Diodora > Diodora aspera. Next base: position 1,583 of record JAUELE010245278.1, on the reverse strand, counting down.
CTATTTTTAGCTCAAAGCGAAGCTACTGGGTGTTGGGGGAGTACGACAATACCTAAGAACGTACTATTACATGAAGAGGGGATATGCGTAAGTAGGGGAGCGAAAATGGACTCGCCCTTTGCTGGATACGTCGTGCACTTTGGGACTATTTCGTCTGTTTCTGCTAACACGCCTCAGTCCGCCTGCTCCACATTTGGAGCGTTTTTCGATCAATAACGTGTATTAACCGGTCATAGGCACAGTTTCGTCTATTAGCGAAACATGGCGTATTTTGCCGATATCCAGACGATTTCCAGCTTCGTGTGCTCCAATATGTCGTCAATTCTGACGCTGAGATGCTTGTTACCCTTGAATTGAGACCACGAGGTTGTCATGGCTGACCCATTTCCTTCGCACGAGTACGCATTCCTGGATTGAGAGACAGCCTCGACGTACCCATGGTTTTTACAATGCCAAAACGCGGAGATCGTGTGTGTGGGCGGGTCTTAAGAAGTGGGCGGGACTATTTCGCTCAAACCACGCCTTGATTTATTAGCTCCGCCTACGAAAATCTGTGCATGCGCAGATTAGCCCAAACAATTCTTCAGCAAAAGCTTTCTCATATTTGCGTTCCTCTTTCACCATGTGTGCTTATATTCTTGAGTATTTTGTGCATGTTTTATAAACAAGTACGGAAAACATTTATGCAAATAATAGTGCCTTACTTTAGTACCATATTGATTTTAGCTTGAATATATTTCCGCGGAACCAGAACGCGTCTGCACATGTGATTAAGTCCATATTTCTATCAGAACAATGGCTTGTCCGGACTCTATGTTTTTCTTGCCGGTTTATTGTGGCCAAAGGAGCCAATTTACTATTTCCAACTGTATTTCTATCAATAATTCTACTCTGAATACTTTTTAACAAGATGAATGAAGTGTAAATATATCATTGCGATTAATAAATGTAAATACACTATTGCATGTTATTATTTCAGAAATTTCGGACAAAATAATTAGCAAATCTGAATGTAAATTGTGTGCATTCCCACTCGGTCAATCTCCCAACAGCGACGCAGATGTCACAAACTTCACACACTGCACCTGCCTTTCCCATACAATGTACTTTATCTCGGATTATAAATTAGTCTGATGAATGTAAATTTCCCATGTTCTCGCTTTTTACACTCATCGTCAATGAGTAGCCTCGAGGTAGTCACACAGAAGGAGTCGTTGGCAGCTACTGTGTTTACACTGGTAATCTCTTGCAACTGTTGACCACAACTACGCTCCATGTGGCACGGACAATGGACGAGCTCAGTGATCATCAGATTAGCCTGAGTGCTCCCTCTGTAGCCTGCACTGATGATACTCGCATCTGGCTGCTACAGTGAGCATGTTGTCTCCCTCTGTAGCCTGCACTGATGATACTCGCATCTGGCTGCTACAGTGGGCATGTTGTCTCCCTCTGTAGCCTGCACTGATGATACTCGCATCTGGCTGCTACAGTGGGCATGTTGTCTCTCTCTGTAGCCTGCACTGATGATACTCGCATCTGGCTGCTACAGTGGGCATGTTGTCTCCCTCTGTAGCCTGCACTGA
>JAUELE010245267.1:0-11151 GCA_031471655.1 Diodora aspera | reverse complement strand
ATATCTCTGGTATATATATCCAACGCATTTGTGCATTTATTCAGTAGTCTCTCAACATCTTGGTATACTTTCTTTTGGACGTTAGTATATTTATAGGATATGGGCAAGGACTGAGCTTTGTCAAGTCACGTGTCCGTGACATAAATTTTCATAAAAAACATGGCGGAGGCTGCGGCATCTGTAATCTGTCAACACCATCTAGAGTCAGCTTCACCTCTGTAAATCATCTTGTCTCACCGTAATGAATATGCCCAGCTTAACGTATCCGGTTGTCAGCTTGTTGTGATATGGCAATGTTATCCATTCCCGTGAATTGGTAAAATGCTTCAATTGATGCATTTGCCCTGCTTACGTGTGTATGCATTAATAATAAGCAACATAAGCTTTGTGAATGATTTGGGGCTCTACGTGGCTTTCAGCAATCTTTCAGCCACATCCTCACGGTCTAACCAACATCACGTCGGTGTCTTTGCTCCTCTCTCTCCGGGCTGAAAGAGAGGTGTCCGGGCAGGACTCGAACCACAACCTCCAAGGCTCGCATATTGCTGGACCGACGCGCTAACCACTGGGCCATACCGCGCCCAACATAGAAGCTTAGCGTCAAACACAGTGTTAATATTAGTCAATTTACAGTGCGTTCGAACTCCACATGGTAACATGTGGCACGTCACATGCCAGTGTGCGCATGTTTAAAGTGACAATATGAACAATACGTGTAAATGCAGCATACATCGTGAATTTCAAATTGTGAGAAACATTTCACTTGAAGCCATATTTTCTAAAATCCCATATACTTCAGCATTAAATTTTTATCTGACCTTTAAGGTAAGCAGTACAGTTTCAGTAGTAACTCTCTTGCATGAAAACAGCCTTTCTAAAAATATGCTCACATACCAGGAAACCTTCAAACAGCAAAACGGATTATATCAGTTTAAGCTTATGGAATTTGACCCTTAACGTCTTTTGAGTGGCATGTTTTCTTGTCTGTAACTCGGCGATGCTCTGACCTTTACAAGGACATTGCGTCCTACATCAAAATATTAAATCATGCTTATTTTAAAAATTATAACATTAATTCATGCCTATTTTATTAAAATTATAATACCTAACTGGCAATTATTTATGTGTCCTTGAGATTAAGTTGCTACAAAAGACAACGTAACTTACTTCTGAAATACGGTGATTGTTTTCGAGTACGTGTATAAGCTTCAATACTTGAGATTATGGCCATAAAATGAAAAACAAACTTCTTCTGATAGCGTGTGACATGTTGCTTCATCCGGCTGCAATTGTATGTAATACGATCTGAACATACCAAATTACATGTAATTTGTTTCCGTTTAATAATATTGCCGGGTTTTTAGTTTTTGTAACTGACAGCCAAAAATATGTTGCAGATGTGACAGAAGCGCATCATGTGTAATACTAACATGGTTCGATATTCTGAAAATGATCTTATGACCTCCATTGCGATAACACAATATGTTAGATCCGGTTGTAATATTGCTACATCCGGGCTTTATAGTGATATTTAGAAGGAGGAATATAAACGGAACAAAAGTCGACATATCACACGGAAAGCGGAAACATGTGCTAAGATGAGTTCACTTAATATTCAGAGGTTCGGATATGCAAGCACGTGCAATTCATAAGATCCCTGACTAAACTCTGTTACATGCACTATATAAGCACGTATGAATGAAGGCATGTTTATTAAACCAATTAAATGCGACAAGAAGACCGCACCGTCAGAATACAGCGTACAATCCGATATATAATCTGCCATCCCTCCATCAGCAGTTGCACACTGCTGAGGAGTGTGTTCAGTGATGTCCCAACGCAGGTCAAAACTCAACTTACATCGTAGAACAACGCCCTCGGGGTTACTCTTTGGGAGTGTCTTTGAGTTATAAGGATTCTAAGGATAATACCTTATAACGATAGTTGCAAAGTTGACAGCAAAGAATTCAGTTTTCCACTCTCTGATGATTGTTTTTCGAGATGTTTTTCACACAAGGTGTGCATCACGACATAGTGTCACTCAACTTGAAACATTAATGGTAATGAACGAATGCTCTAAGCGCAGTATTATTACCCCAGTCACCGAAACAAGGAACAATCCATGGCATTCTTTAACGCCTAGGGAAGTATATAACCCACGCTGCCTGCCAGGCGCTGGAAGACGTACTTTCACATTATTATCACTTTTCGACCCGGTACCCAATTTTAGCTGGGTGGACTGAGACAATTTGAGTACAGTCGCTTGCCCATTGTAACATCACCGACACTGTCAGTCTATTGGTAAAGGCGTTACGCATCTCTCTATTTCTTGACAAACAGTTCTACCATCTAATACAATCTTTCCAGCATTGCAATACAACCCTTTGTAGTGATAGATCATTGTGTATATATTTTCCGGATAACGTTACTCCGAACAGAACAACGTATAAGTTTCAAACGAACCTCGCATGAGTCATCGGTAAACATTGTGCTTCTGATATTTCCGAAATTAAATCGAATGACTAGCCTCAGCAAATGTCAAAGGATTTTATTATCATAGGGAAACCAATAAGCCAAACATATTTTGCATCGCTGTTTATGTGAAACCGAATAATAACTGACAGCGATAGGTGTTGAAATTATCACCGAAGAACAACTAGAACAACTAGACAAAGCGATAAAACACGCACATTCTACTTCTCTATGAGACTTCTTTCAGACCACACATCAGCCGTTTACTGAACTTATTACAAAACCATTTTTGAATCTTTATATATAAAACGACACTTTCTTTAAAACTCCTTAACAGTTGCTATTATTAATTCTTCCACCTAGTATATCTATGTATTATCGAGAATGGCCAAACAAGGCTTATGAGACACACGTGGCATTATAACCTTTAATGTGCGGCTCGCGGAATATTTCGACCAAGGTCTGTTTGACCAATTAATAAAAATAATAAACATATCATTCAGCACACGCAACTCTAACATTAAGCATGCCGAGCCATCCTCTGTAAACAACCTAATACATGTACATGCAGAGCTGTCCCCAATGTCTAAACGCCATGTAATATGTAACGTTTAATCTGGGCTCACTGTTCCGGAACAGTGGCTCTTGTATTGGGCGGTGTGAGGAGCTCATAATAGCGTCAAAGCCTTTGGAGAATGACAGTATATATAACATGTATACATATTGACTGGATCATTACACCTCACTTTACAAAAAGTACTAAGACCATGTATGAAGATCGGCTATACGAAACGACAGCACCTTGTCGATCGATTCTCTCTTCGGTGATCGACCTTTGGTTCCTTCTGAGATTCAGTCAATCGTAACTCGTATATATATTGTAACATCAGCGAGAAAAGTAATTATTCATGTTCCGTGTAACAATATTTATGTAATGTTAACACCTTTGTGGGGTGAGTTCTTGTACAACGCACGTTGATCACTAGCTTTAGGAGTAAAGCAATGCCGAGACCGGAGACTAGTTGAATGGGTGATTGGCTCGCCTTGTAAAGCTTCCAGGCTTTCATGGGTACACGCTGCCTCACACTGAGACACTGACAATGTCGGCGCGGTCACCTTGGTTAAGTGTCTCTGCTCGTAAACTGGCTCAGCCCACACAACTAAAAAACCTGGTCGGAAGCGATGGAAATGTGAAAGTTAACCTTCTAGCACCGAACGTTCAGTCTGGGTTGTTTACTCCCCTGGGAGTTGGCGAATGTTGTAGATGGTTCCAATGACTGGGGTGAATAATATTGAGCGCTTTCAGCATTCTGCCACATGGATCAGGTGCAATATAAATGTACACATTATCATTCATCATTTACTTCTAAGGAGTTCCAAGTTGTTTGGGGAATATTATTACAAAGGAACCTCGGACTAAAAAGGACTTTGTGATCTTGAGTGTTTGATGGAGATCTTTAGTGTTTGCCATCAACGTTATGGCCAAGACGGCTTTGAAGCACATGGGATTGGACCTTTCATTCAGTCCAGTTCTAGAAAACTGATTACAATAATACAAAGATTGCTGAAAGCCAAGCTTTAATACAAAGCTTACTATAATACAAATACGAAGGTGATGGTTCATACAATGTCTCGTACATACACGACACAAGCTGATTCTGGCATTATCCTGAACACGATCCCGTTAAGGAAACAAATCCTTGGATATGTCTCCTGACAGACAGGGGATTACCCATGCTGAGAGTACTTCCGGGATTGGTATCTGTGTATGCTGTGTCTCCAAACGTCCTCAATGATCTACTGTCGGTACAACGTCAGAGGAAACCAGAAAGGCGATCGCAGACCTTTAAGAGCCATCAGAAGATGTCTCAGATCCCTGCTCAAGGAAATAGCAAAACAGGTGGACTTAGAATTGAGTGGCACCAATAATAGACGAAACGCTTACAGACGCGCTCTATGAATAATGGATGCGCAAGCGAGAATATCACCGTTGCGGATTTTAACCTTGAAAGCGACCAACTGAGTCGTGAAAGAAATCAATGCGTGAAACCCAAGTGAGCACTTTCATTCTCCGCGTGCCTCAAGCCTTAACAACATGTTGTTGCAAGATGTCTCCTCAGTTTCCGACCAACGACTGCGCTTTATAATTATTACGACAAGCATCTCGAAATACCCATTCTGGCATCAGGTGTATTCACAGATGTCATGAAATATTTTATAGGAGCCACTTGTTCTTCCATTCATCAAGCTGAGATCTGTAGGCAAACGAAACGTACTCGATCATTTGAGATGCACTTATGTCAGAGGCCTAGTAACGTGTTAGGGCGGTACTTACAATCATCAGAGTAACAGTTCCGTTGCCGCGTTAATCTTTATTAGTCCAGTTAATGTTTTACGATGTAGTGGCACTCAAGGTGATAACGCAGGGTCATTTGTTACAGGCACGCTTGTTTAAAAAGTGATTTAAAAGGATTCGACGTGGAACTGGGGGAAGTGAAATCAATCTTTGCGACAGATATTAGTTACTTCCAGGATAGCGATGTTGACCAAAATGTAAACATAACACGGCGCATTTCATTTTCTTGGTTTAAGAATGGACTAGCGTTCAAAAGTTTGTTTCGTGATTTGCAGGTCCTTGCAGACCCCTATTCCTTCAAAGTAGAGGTGGATTCAGGATGTGCCACGTGGGGGAGGAGAGACCAACCTACTTTTAGAAATACATCATTTTCTAGGGGTCCGGGGGCATGCTTCCCAGGATAAGTTTGAAATATCACCTTGCATAATGGAGCAGTCTCAGCCAATTTTACGAGTTTTCAAAAAATATTTTGGGATTGATTTGAGCTTAAGTGGGGGGGATTATGGTTTTCCGTCGCAAGAGGAATATTGCAGCCATAACGCAAATGTGATGTGCAAGTTGGTGCACGTCAAGGATAAAATCCTGATGTAAGAAAAGTGAGAACAATGTTGAAATCCTATTTTAGTCGCCTTTTACGACAAACATTTGGTTACTGGGGCAGTATTCTTGTTAAGTGACATCACGTCATTCTCCGGAAACCACACGGGCTTCCTTCAAAGAGCTTGGGCCGCTCGGCAATCATCCTATGGACGGTACTATAAAGGGCTTTAATTGATAGAAGAACAGACATTAAACTGTAATTCATGTCACTCAGCCTGCCACGGTTTGATTTATTCCCTCCTCACAGACATCGGGAATCGATCGGCATTGCGTGGAGTTTACCTCACCGCGGGAGAAAATTTAACCGATGTTTATCTAACGAAATTCCACTCGTTGTTTTACGCGTAATGCTTCTAAATATTCGTGCAGCAGGGCAAATGTTGCACGCAAGCAAATGATAAAAATCGATTTAAGAGTTTCTAGCACCTTTCTTTGTCTATGTTAGACCAAGGCACCAATTTCATTACAAATAGGAACATTCGCTAATGAGTATATTTCACACATGCCACTAATTATAGTCATTAACACAAACATTGAGTATCTATCCTTGACCTGCCAACTGAGGACATTATTCAGTTTCGTACTGCTTGTCATCGTCATAGTCAAATTTACCTCTCACTGAACAAACGTGTAAGCTGTGAACATTGGCGCCCAATTTAATTCACTGTGCACATGCCCATTCTGTCACGGTATTAGGAACAAGGGTTTACCAACTTCATATTTATCACAAGCAAATGTAAAGATCGCCCAATTATTTCAGTCTTTGACTTATTGTTCTTAGAGAGCTAAGTAAACCGAGTACAAGTATTACTGGTTGTAATAATGACAGTCTACCAGGCCCAGATCCGGAGGGGGGGGGGGGGGGCACAGGGGGCACGTGTCCTTCCTCGTTTAGCTTGTCCTTTAAATTTGTTTTGTTATGTTAGCAGCAAACCAACCCCTAAAATATTACTCGTGAAATATGCCGAGAATGCACCATTTTTTTGTTGTTGAAAATTTTCCAGGGGAGCATGCCCCCGGACACCCCTCGAAAATGATACTCTTCATCAACTATTGTGTGCCCCTCCCCTGTCTTCATATACCGCAATTCAAACGTGTTCAAACTCAAAGTTTTCCTTTAAAAAAAACACCTTTGGAACGATAAATAAACATATAATGACGCACGTACCACGAATAATACACAGAAGATATAGCGTGTTAGATGGTTTTACAATCTTTTGAATGTTCTAATTGGTTTTAGAACCCCCGAGCAACAAACTAAATACAAAAGCATTCCTGAAAATATTCGTAAACCTACGGACACGTTTCACTTGCAAAACATGCATCTGGAATTTGTGTTCGAAAGGAAGTATGACAATAACACTTAGCATGAGTATAGTATCGTGATAGTGTGCATCACCTTTGTCCTTCAGTCAACCTTACCAAACTCTTAATTGGTGATATGAACAAACAGTTGCTGACTACAACGTTAAATCAAGTGTCATTATTCAGCCATATCAAGAACGATCAATCTACAAATCCTAACTTCTTAAAACAAACTTACAGATAAAAAAAACCTTTAAAACGCCCAAAACTTTGTTGGACCGCGAACCAGCCCAACAGCACTCTCCACCCCACCTTAATCCAGATGGGTTAAAAAATTTGAGAACACGGTAAAGAACTTATTTGGATAAAATATAGAGTTGTAAGAGACATGGAGAAAATAGGCCAGATTTGGTAATTAAAGTTAGATGCGTGGTCAAATTCAATGTTTCCTTTTCAAAAACCAACATTTGGAACGATAAAATTTATGTTAAAATATGTACATATCACGACGAACGGATCCACTCGGCATGCAACGCATTTATTACTTTCTCCACCTCGTAAAAGACACCTATCTGCTTTTCGGACTCCAGGGGCTTAAAAGGCGTAATGAATGGATTCAGAACTTTCCAATAGAATTATGAAACTTTTCATAAACTTTCCTAAACGTTGCACTTGCAAATACATGCATTCGGCTCATACTCGGAAAGCATTCGGAAATCGACGGAAACTACTCAAAGAAAGGTTCGGAATGAGACTGACTATGTGAAATTAGGAAATGAATCCGTGTTCATCTGCCGGGACAAAGGAAATACGGCGTTATTGAGACATCCACTTTCGCAATGTATGATTTACAGTTTATGTGATTTACCTCACAGAGAATGTACCAGACTGTTTTCACGTTCGGGGGCACGTGTCTGACTTTGAAGCATTATGTACTTGTTACATTACCAGATTTCTGTTCTGCCTCAGATACCGTCTAGAGATTAGTATCAAGCCATTACGGGGACACTGGAAATAGGTTCTTTTGATGCGCAAATGGACGTCTGTTTATGTAGACATATCATGCGGCGACGTGACATAGCCATTACTTTTGCCGGTAATAAATCTCATTCATAACTACTCTATGTCATACATCACAAGATATATAATTAGCGAAGCGGTAATAGAACGAGCATCTAATACATGGTCGTCATGAAAAGTCAGGAGATATACGGCGTTTAGAAACGGGTAAACGGTCACGCCGCAAGCACATTGGTCAGAGAAGCGCTTCCGGAGGTTGGAAGCCCAACCGTGATACTAACAATCGCTGTCAGCTTCACCCAAATCAATACTAAAAGATTATTGGTGTTCTCGGTTTGGCAATTACAGTTCTATGAACAAAGGCCTTCAGAAATCGGCAATGTCATCTTTTGAGTATACTGCCGAGGTTATCAGAGAGGGAGCACAGAGTGAACTAACGAATCTCTCGTGACAGGGAGATATATTTAACGACCTTGGTGTTCATACATGAAAGTTCAATCAAGATCAAGACGATATTTAGGGTTATATTCAACGATCATCTCTAAATCTCCGAGTGTGGTTAAGTGAACGAGTGGAAATGCATTTGATGTCGTGCCCTGTGTTATCTCACACATTATACGACATTGAAACGTATATCATTGTATAAAAGTAGATTGATTGCATTACGAGTCTCACGTCCACGCCTCCTTATGCACTGATTTAATGTAGAAAGAAGAGCAGAAGGAGATGCATCCCGAGAGTCTTAAGTGTGTAAACACTAACCACATTATGCAAGGATTTAATGTAGAAAGAAAAGTAAAATGTTCTATTAATTAAAATAGTGAGCATCACGAGAGACTTACGTGTGTAAACCCCTCGCTACATAGTACAAGGGTTTAATTTAAAAAGAAAAGTAAAATGTTCTTTTAATTAAAAAAAGAACATCACGAGGGCCATATGTTATGTGTAAACCTCACTACACTGTACACGGATTTAATGTTCAAAGAAAAGTAAAATGTTCTATTAATTAAACAGAGAGGATTACGAGAGGATTACGAGAGGATAACGAGAGTCTTACGTGTGTCAACTCTCACTATATTATATAAGGATTCGATGCAGAAAGAAAAGTAAAATGTTCTATTAATTAAACAGAGAGCACCACGAGAGTCTTACGTGTGTCAACTCTCACTATATTATATAAGGATTTAATTCAGAAAGGAAAGTAAAATGTTCTATTAATTAAACAGAGAGCACCACGAGAGTCTTACGTGTGTCAACTCTCACTCTATTATATAAGGATTTAATGTAGAAAGAAAAATAAAATGTTCTATTAATTAAACAGAGAGCACCACGAGAGTCTTACGTGTGTCAACTCTCACTATATTATAAACAGATTTAATGTAGAAAGAAAAGTAAAATGTTCTATTAATTAAACAGAGAGCACCACGAGAGTCTTACGTGTGCCAACTCTCACTATATAATAAAAGGATTTAATGTAGAAAGAAAAGTAAAATGTTCTATTAATTATAAAGAGAACATCACGAGAGTCTTACGTGTGTAAACCCTCAATACATTATACAAGGATTTGATGTAGAAAGAAAAGTAAAATGTTCTATTAATTAAAAAAAAACACCACCAGAGTGTGTAAACCCTCAATACATGAAAGCCAGTAAGCTGTGTTGGGAATCTAGCGTCTTTGAGCCGCGTTTGTTTGCTGGGAAGCCCTCACCCACTCCCCACGTTGCCCTGGGGACTGATGTTTTACGCCTCTCGTTTGCTGGAGGAAACTTTCGCGATTGATTATCTTACACAAACTTGCTCAATTACCTGACACGCGGGTCGTCATTTTACCTGTGTGGATGTAATTACACGGAAATCACATTTTGTGACGGCCACGACATGCCTGGCTCATTAACGCAGCGGACTTATTGAGCACGTTTGTTTAGTAGGCCTATATCATATCATTCTTTATGGATCCATTTCATGTGAAAAGCAGTGAACGACATGCGGCCAACATCATGCCATATATCATTATGACTACAAGGACATTATTACAAATCAACCTTTTCCTACAATTACCTTTAATATCTCTGCTGGTATATTATTTACAAGTAATATTATCAATGGAGAAACGACCACATATGCATCATAAACACGTCATGATTTAACTTCTATAAAATGTATGATCCATAAATGAAGTTAACCTGAATAAAACGAATGAAGAGCAAACGGATTTTTAAAACTTAACCTAATTCCAAAGTTATATGTAGCGAACATCTATGACAGTTATGTTATGGATTGTTTTTTCTCTACATAAAGCGACTTGCTGTGCGCAAGAAATATTTACTTACCAGGCAAGGGGTATCGATTAACCACTCCGCTCAACAACAATGCCTACTGCCACAGGTATACGGGCAGTCAACCAAGAGCGTTGTCGTTACATTACACTGGATCAACTTCAACCAGGAAGCGACAACCGCGCATTCAAAGCTAGCGTTATGTCGGGGCAGACTGAAATTAGACGGATGTGACGTCAGCGACGTGAGTCACACCCCTTTCCTATATAATCGCGACTTATGACGGAAATTTAAGACGTGTTTTTTATTCACCTTGTGGGCATGAAACGGCGCCTTGGGTTATAATCCCGCGATTTCCATAATGTTGTATTGTTCGTGTCCACTGTTGGGAATTAGTTCCACTTATTTACTCATGTATGCCTCCACACTATGAATCTGAGCTCAGTGAATAGGACGAATCATTTTCCTGATATTGTTCAATCACCTAATGTAGTAATCGATACGTGGTTTGAAATAACCTTTGATTGAAAATCGTAGATCTTCTAATGCCCATGCAACTGGTAGAAATGAAGTCGATGTTCTAAAATTACTTTTGACGACAGATCACGTAAAACACTCTACAACAATTACATGCTGAGTAAAAGACACATGGCGCTGAAGCAAAACAAATCAAGGCTCCCAGCTTTTTAAAACACAAAATCAAGATTCATCGAGGCATTGCGTTCTGCAGGTTTTAAGTACACCGTGTATTGTTGCCAGCGGGATTTATCAAGCAACGATCAAAGAACAAATTATTTGTACATGTTGAAGATTAGCACAACGCGATCGCAGTATTAGAGCTTTTGTGTGTCTTAATAACTCGACAATACGCTGCTGGTTACAGGAGAACAATGCTTGTATAGTAAACCTTCAACCTTCAGAAACAAGGAAGTGCTTCGTTCCATCATACTATTTGGGATTTGTCTCAGAATCTGGATTTAAACTGATCTGATTCGTTCTACTGAAAAACACATGCAGTCAATTAATAACGAGCGCCAGCTCGTCTCATAAGTTAATGTGGGGGCGTGTATATATATACAGTAACGAGTTGGTAAGCAATCCTCTACCTTAACGAGTTCAACC
>JAUELE010245256.1:0-11151 GCA_031471655.1 Diodora aspera | reverse complement strand
TCTTGCACATCACATTGCGCTATGGCTGAAATATTGCTCCCTGCAATGTAAAAATCCATTTCACTCACTCACTCTTATTGTACAGTGAAGGGATCCTGGCAGATACGACGTAAGATGCGTATGGGGAAAGCACGAGTCTAACTAGCTATGAAAAGGAAGAGAGGCGGCTGTCCTCTTTCTCGCTTCACAGCTTTTAATGAAGTGATACTAAAATCTGAAAGACATTCTAAATGACGATGTAGATCTGAAAAAGTACTAAGAAATGTCTTACATTTTGAAGTAAAACTTCCATTGTGAAGTTATAAAATTGAGTCAGTTTGTTCCGAGGAGTTCTTGCTTCCTGTTCATTCTCTACGGTTATGGAGATTGGTATCTTGTATTACAGGATATTTTTGGTTTGGGTTTGCATTTTAGTTTGCTGGTCAATTTCACCCGATTGCTGATCCAATTGCTCATAAAAATTATGATCAATTTGCAATACATGCTAATCATTGATGTCTGGAGGCATCAAAATAGCCCTCCAAAATTACAAACAAACCAAACTATACTCTGTGTTATTCGAGTTACAAAGTACCGTTCTTATTTATTTTGAATATTTATTTCATTCAGATTTTGACGGGGTATTTTTGATCAGTTGTATTTAGTACTCACGAATGTCCCATTTGGTTTTTACAGGTATTCTTGTACATCTGATTTAGTATTAAATGTTTTACATTTAGCATTTACGTGTTCAAGTTTACTATTCACATATTTTATTTGCATGGACGTCTCACATAATATTCAAGGATGTGCCATGTAGTATTCAAGGGTATTCGAATAGCATTCAAGAACATCCCATCTAGTATTCAAGGACATTCTATATGGTATTCAAGGACATCCCATGTAGTATTCAAGGACATTCTATATGGTATTCAAAGACATCCCGTGTAGTATTCAAGGACGTTCCATAATTATAGTACTCAAGGACATCCCCTATGGTATTTAATGACATCCCAAGTAGTGTTCAAGGACATCCCGTATACCTGTAGTAATCAAGAAAATCACATGTAGTAATCATGGACATCCTATATAATAATCAAGGACATCCCATGTAGTATTCACGAACATCCTATGCAGTATTCAAGGACATCCCATATAGTATTCAAGGACATTCCATGTAGTATTCATGGACATCCTATATAATAATCAAGGACATTCCATGTGGTATTCATGGACATCCTATATAATAATCAAGGACATTCCATGTAGTATTCATGGACATCCTATAGAATAATCAAGGACATTCCATGTAGTATTCATGGACTTTCTGTTTGGTATTTTACCAAGATTCTCTTGTGTTTCACTGAATGAATCAACAATTTTTTGTTGTTCTATTTGCATTTCATTATTCAGTAATTTTATTCATTTATTCCATCCTTGTAGTCAAGAGGTTCCAGGCTAGCTAGTAAAATATATTCAGAAAGTACTGCATTACGTTAAATTCTGTGTTTGTACTGTTTTTCTTATTCACCAAATAAATTGCTTTTTGGGATGATTTAAATTGTATTTTTATAGCCCAGTGGTTGTAACTCAATATTTTTACTTATATTCACACAAAGTATAAAGTTTAAATCAATTTGTTTTAGCTTATCATTATCAATCTGTCAATATCAATATTATAGTAACTCGTCAGTCTATTTCCCTATATTATGTTGAACAAACTTCAACTAAATCATTTCAAACCTACTGTTAATTTGATTGTGATTGATAATTCATTTCTGTTACCTAAAACATTTGCTGATAGACAAATCTTGTCTAGGCTGTCTGTTTCTCTGAAAGGACATTGATCAAGGCTTCGAGCTTTTGACAGATAGTGATTTTAAGTTTTGGCTAGTCTTTGAGTTTTCTGAGCCTGTTGATCAAATTTTGTCATGTAACTTGATTTTTTTTAAAAAGTGATTGTTTACAATTCCCATATGTCCAAGAAGTGTTCATTGTGTTAACCAGTAAAGTCATCAAGTTGTTCATTAGAAAAATTGTAATTTAGGCACCAAAAATGTCTTTTTTTTAAAGGTCTAAATTTATATTTTTGAGAAATATTTAATAAAAAAAACAGTGTAAACGAAACTACATTTTCTGATAAATTATTTGTTAGGAATGTAAAAGCAAATTGTCGTTAAATTTTCATTTATAAATGTTATTGGCAAGTTGTCAGGAAATTAGTATTTATCCTGAAAAATGGTTGCCTCAGTGAGAATATGAGGAAGATGCTACCATGGTCACTAGATTCTGCATTGTAATGACCTTTTCTGGGTCCTACTCCCTGCACTTGCCCCACAAGCTCCCAGCATGGCCGTTACTCCACAGCAGGGGAATAATCAATAATCCAAAATGGCCGCCATTTAGCGGATTGGTTGAACTCCCAAGGAAAGTAATATTATTGATTTCCTCGTCTTGCTGCCATGGTGAAGTCTGCGCAGGTTTTCCTTATATAGACATTAAGCTTCCTGTGAGCTCCCATTGATGGTTGGACTGGAAGGGAGGCAAATAGTACAGAAATTGAGTATCACTGAGATCTTGGCAAAATTCCGGTGCTGGTTCCCCATGACAGATTTTACGCGTACCCTGCTCATAAATTCCTGAATCATTTTATGTACAGGTTTTTAGCAATTTTGGATACGTTTCTTTGAGAAAGTATACTGTTCTCTTGGTTCTGTGAAATTAATTGAACTGTTTTAACGCAAAGATTGGAGATACCATCACTATGGAGGAATATCACCAAGAAATATGCTCTTATGGATGTAGTACTGGTAAGTCTCTATGGAATGGTTGGAGTTCTACATTATTAATGTCCACAAAGAATGTAATGGAATCGTAAGTGAATTAATTCTTTGTCCGATATGGAAGCAATGAGGCAGATGTTTCGTCACTTGTATCCATACACCTGTACTCACAAGGTGGTTGAGACATATGTTATGGAATGTAGTATGTTCCTTCTGTTAATGTTGTGAGGATAAACGGGACACACAAATGTCGTTCAAAACCATATTTATACTTATCACTTTAACATTCAGTAACAAAATTTGTATTCTCTGCTGCGGTTTCATGAAAGATGGATTTACAGTAAAATCGATGACATTCCTTTAGTTTTGACTCTTCTTTTCTTACTTTCATCCTTCTTTTTTCTTTCTGTCCTGTCGTTTTCTCTTTACTTCTCTTGCCTCTCACTTTATCCGCCTTTCTTTTTCCTCTTGTTTTATGTCTTGCTAAGTTCCTGTTTTAACCCATTCCTTTATTTCTTCATCTTTCTCCCTTTTTTCCACACCTTCAAAATCAAGTTGGTGTGAGAATGTTTTACGGATGGAATATTTGTTACAGTTTAAACAAAACTATATACTTGAATTTTGAATTTGAAATGAGTATTCACTCCTTTGAAGAGACACACTCATTATGGCAATTTAGTGTCCAACAACACTTTTATATCGGTGATCCTGTTTGACATCTGACCTATAGCAATCCCTGTCAAAATTTGGCTTGGACAATATGAAGTCCTGAAGGCTTTACAAACTTGGTGGACATTACAGATTTCACATGTTTTAGTCATTTTAAAGAGTTTTGTGAGCATCCACTTGTTGGCGTATTTTTGCAGATTTGGAATCAATTGCTCAGTGGACGTCAAGAAGGTTCTGATTTTAAAAATTACAAAACTTCATAAAGCCTCAACAGGTATATTTTGGTGGAATTTGCATCAAGGTATTGCGCAGTCTTATTCCATAGACCAGTGTGCCATGTAACGTCCATGACATTTAGCTTCGGTTTCAAAATTTTACAGTCTTTTATCTGGAGTTCTATGTATAGGTGCATTTGCCTTGTCTTTGAATGGAGTGAAAAGATGCTGTTTAAGTTTGGGTTATTTATTCAAATCTTTATTCATCAAAGTTTTGAGTGAGTTAATATCTCAATTTATATCCAGCTTGGATTGGATAAGAGTAGACAGCTAGTCAGTCATACTTTAAAAGGGTTTAGCATGCTCCTCTGTAGACGATTCTTCCTTATGATCTGAAGAAATCCTGATGATACATTTCTCCGGAAGGAAGGTGGTCACTTGTTTGTCCTGTTCATCTGGACTTTTGATTCTTAAAATATTTTTCATCAAATGTGAAGAGAAAATATTTGGGTTTTCTCTTGGCGTGTATATTTCTTTTAATTCTTTATAAATGGTATAAGCATCTTTATCTCCCTCTTGTCTTTTCTTCTTTCTTTCTTTCTGTCATGTACAACTTTTCTCCTCGTCATTCATGTTTGCCTTGTTGTTTCTCTCTCTCTCTCTCTCTTTCTCTGTCTTTTTCTCTCTCTCATTCTCTCTCTCTGTCTCTTTTTTTCCCACTCTTTTTCTTTCTCCCTTTTTCTCTTTCTCCTGTCTGTCCCTCCCTTTTTTCTCCCTCCTTTTTTGGGGCTTTCTCTTTCTCTCTTTCCTTTTTTTATCTCTCTATCTTCACCCAACAAAACCCTTTAAATCCCCCCCCCCCCCATGCCAAACAATTTCTTGAACTTCTGTTGCCTTTTTGATAGTATTTCTTTCTCTCTTGGCCCTCACCTTCTTGTCTTTCTTTCTCTCTCTGATCTTACTATCATGCTGTCCCACACTCCTCGTATTCTCTTATAGATCTCTTCCATCTCTCGTATTCTCTTATAGATCTCTTCCATCTCTCGTAATCTCTTATAGATCTCTTCCATCTCTCGTAATCTCCTCTTTGTGTCTGCCTTCACGGATATCATGACTGTCAAAGCCCATGGTTTAAAACTTAGCCAGAAATAATATGATTATAGTAGACTAAATATAAATGTACATTAGAACATCATTGCTTTGTTTGGCAGTAGAGTGGGTATTTGCCAGCACTGAAGTTGATGCTTCAGAGCCCAGAGAAGATACTTCCTGTTCTGTTACCATGGTGATGGTAAAGATGACTGAACTGAAATTTTGCTAAAATTGTTACCCGTTTAAGAGAATATAACTTTTAAGGCCAGGGGTTAAGGATATCACCGCAGTTAGCGTGTTGAATTCTGCCGTGGAACCCGGAGATTGAATCGTGACATGTACATGGTCTAGGTGACACCGTGCCGATATAGATCGTCTAAAATTGAGTAAAATCCAAAATCACTCTCTCATTTTGTGAGACTACTAGGATGGTATTCTTGCAGAAGATAGGACCTCAATGGCTCATGCTTGTCATAGGAGGCAATTAAAAGAAACTCTGTTGATTATGTGATCTCTTGGAGTTTTAGTCCTGATTTTTGCATCACACTGCAATATGACTGCAAGATTAGCTCTGCAATGGAGGGCTTCAACTCACCTCATAAACAGGGACTAGGAAATTCCATAGACACCCGGGTCCAGTAAGAAACTGAATTTGGCACAATGAGTACACCCGACTCTTAAGTCCTCCCCAGGGGCGGATCCAGGATTTTGGAAAGGGGGGTCCAACATGCAAAATATCAGTCTCATTTGGGTTCGAGGACTCTTTACTATGCAATTTTCCGTACTCGAGTTTCAAGGGGGGGCCTGGACCCCCCACCCCCCTGGACCCGCCACTGCTCCCAGCTAATATTAATTGAATCAGAAAGGAGGGCAAGATAAAGACGCACCCACACCTGCCCTTATGTTTTTAAAACATTTCCTAGCCACTGACAATGCAGTTATATTAAACTGGTCGTTATCTTTGTAATTTAGTTCCTTTGTAACAAGTTTATGATGGTGGAAATCTTTAACTCAGTTTCTAAACATTTATCCCTGCCTTCTGGTTTTCTAGGTTAATAAATCTTAATTTATTCAAAAATTTTTAAAAAGGGAGAATTAGTTTTCCATCCTAAAGATCAGCTATTAAAATTTTTTTAAATGACTTTTTTTATACTACAGGAATATAATGTTTCTAAAAGAGCAAGAGTTGCTTCACAGTAGTTTGACATTTAAACCTTCTTGATTTGTTTTAGCATTTACCTCTGCCGGCACAAAAACTTAGAAAACCTTTTGCGTTTTCTGTAAGTGCATCAAGCTGTTATAAAAAGATCCATCATGAAATATGTACAGAGTATCCAAAAATAAACGTGTGTGTACTGTTCGATCTCATTATATAAGAAGGTACAGTGAGCTTGTAGGCGTCCGGCAAGCTCCCCGAGCTGCACATCAATATCTGTGTAAATGTTTCATTGCCGTTAGGATGACGTTGAAAGACCAATTGTGACGTAGACGAGAGAGGGAAAGGACAAGGCGCTAATTAGCAAGGTATCGATATTTTGTTGGGTGTGTTTTTAATTAAGTATAAAAGAAGCACTTTAGGAATAGTTTGTTTCATTTAATGATTTTTAGAGAAGTATGATCGTCATTGTGATATGGTTGTGTTCAGTGCACAGTTATTTTGTTGTGTGAATGTCAGAAATGTGCTAGAAAATTAAGTAGTAAAAAATAATTGCGTCATATAGAATTATACTTTTTTCATTTTGCTCTTTGCATAATTATTAAATTTCAGGATTATTGAAATAATATAGGAAGGGAAAACAAATGTGTGAAATTGTTTTATATTTCAATGGCAAGATTTCTAAATTGAGTCAGTCTAGTTACAAATCGATCAGTCCTTGTTTTGTTGACCCCATGGGGTTCCCAGGGGTGTCACTCTAACACCAGAAAGAATAGGACCCAAGTATCGTGATGCTTGACGCAAAAGCTGTCTAAAATGAGGATCATTTGCTTTCTCTTTCTTACTATCGATACTGTGTTGTCCCTTTTCCTGATGTGCCTCTTGCACATCACATTGTGCTGTGGCTGAAATATTGCTCCCTGCAATGTAAAAATGAATTTCACTCACTCACTCCCTCGCCTTGTTCTGTCATGGTAACATTTCTCATTCAAGTAAATATCTAGCAGTTCTTAATGTCTTAAACTTTCAAACTCAAGAAATTATTGTTTATAAGCGTGAAGTACTAAAGAACAGTTTGTAATGTGGCAAGATTTTAGGTAGTTCGGGGCAACTCTCTCAAAATAGTCATCTGTCTAAAGCATACTTGGCATAACCCCTTCCTGCCGAAGTGGGAGATCCAGCTTGAAAAAGTGGGATATTTGGATCCCAAAGGGGGAGGTTTTCTAAAACTGTTATATATACCATAGACATCCACAAAAAGAGGTTTAAACAGTTGGACAAAAAATCAGGGGATTTATGAAAATGACCGGGAAGTGGGAGGGAGATAAGGGTGAAAATCAGGAGTCTCCCACCTAAATCAGGAGGTATGCCATGTCTGCTAGAGGTTTGCAGTGTAACTGTCTCTTTACAAATGATTTGCAGTGAAAGGTTTATCTACGAAGACTTACAAGCAAAACTCATTTTCTTTCAACAAAGAGTAGCTTTTTGCCCGATTTTCTGAAATTGAAGAGATTTCTTGACAAACAGAACAAATGTGAGGGGAGATCCCTGGGATGGTTTGAGGGGTTTTAGATTCAGTTCCACTTAGAAATCTGAGTAGGCCAGGGACAAAGTCCATTCAGAATTGACTCCATTTGTACTAAAATTGGGGACAAAAGGGAGAACTTGTTGAATCTGTCTTTTTGTGAAATGTGGATTCACGTAGATAATGCTGAGAAGGTGTGTAAGGTGACAGATGTGGATTCACGTAGATAATGCTGAGAAGGTGTGTAAGGTGACAAATGTGGATTCACGTAGATAATGCTGAGAAGGTGTGTAAGGTGACAAATGTGGATTCACGTTGATAATGCTGAGAAGGTGTGTAAGGTGACAATATGTGTGGTTAGACATATCAGGGTGGGGGAAGGGAAGATGTTTTAAATCTATACGAAAGGAAGAAAATATCGAAAACATATCGAAAAAACCTTTATCACCAGGACTATAATTACATAATGTCATTTATAGTGCACATAAATTAGAGCCACTGGTATATTAGTAGAAAGTATGACCACCACTGGCTCTGACAACCTGCCGGCATTATATTTGCATCCTCTTAATCAACCATTACCATTACCTTAACTTTTTTCAACCAGTGTGCGTTGGGCTTAACCTTTTCTGTTGTTTGAAAGCTTCAATATGCTTTTGATGGTTTTAGGGTTGTATAAATCGAAAACCATATTTGCGAAGAGGATCAAATCTAACTTTTTTCAATTTTGTGAAGGAAAAATCCATAACAGATCTCCCTTAATGAACCAACAAATTTACAGAACTTTATTAAAATGAGTTTGTAAATTTGAAGCAATTTTTACAATATTAACTGTTGCTTTATGACATGCTTGTGTTATCCTTATGAAGTGATTTCCAAAGGTATCGGCACATAATTTACACAACACAGTGTCATGTGAGATAGTGCAGCTTCACTGTTGATACTTGACCGATTTCCCTAGTAGCGAAAAGCCGAAATTCAGTTCACAGTTTTCAAAACCCTCGAGTCAATCAAATTACAAGGCGACATTAATGGCGGTTGTGAAATCAATGGAATTTGGCTCGCAGTCCAATCAATGGATAGCGCTGTTCCTGGGCTTCTAAGAGGAGAGGGTCGAAAATCCACAGGCTTCTCCAGGGTCAGCACAACCATGTAGTCAAGCGAGCATGCTCCGCAGTAATTGGTGTCAGTGTTAAAAGGAAATTTTATGCCTGTATGGATTAAATTGGCCCAAATTGTACTGCATTCCTTAATGATGATCGAAACCTGGATTCAACGTTTTGCAGAAACTGTAAACGATAATTTGGGGTTGGAGAAAAGATAAGGTGTCGGTTGAAATTGTGTCTCTGTATCTGTATGACCTTTTGACACGTTTAAGCAGATATATCCGCTTTGGCAAGTAAGCAAAAATTATAATAGATCTGATGTATAAGATCTTCATCAAAAGGTTAAAAGGACCTCTCATGTTTTTGGCTAATTTATGTAAATTGGCAGTGTGCTAAAAGCGTTAAAAGATGAAAATTGTGTGATCATGAAATACTAACTGCATGAGAATAGGGGTGGTGCCAGGAATTCCCTAACAAGGGGGAGAGGGGGTTAAAGATTTTTATTTGTTCAACCGAATACACAAGTTTTACAAATAACAGAATAGAATACAGACTTTTTCTTTAAAAAGTTTCCCCGACAAATTGCTAAAAAGTACCTGACAAGTTACTGTAACAAATTGTACAGTTGTCTATTTTTATTATCTTCAACATTCTGTTCCATCTTCAGCCTTGTTTTGTTGGAACAAGGGAAGTAGATGCTATATCTGAAGTATTGATGACAGACAGGAACACATGAGTTACCTAGTTTAGCACGACAATGAATCATAAACTCGTAAGCTGATATTGACATCAACATCAATCAGGGTTATACAGATCAGCTGACATCACAAGTCTTAAGTACTTATAGCCCAAGCTGATGAATGTCAGGTTACGATAAAAATGTGCCGTGAATCGATGTCAGTCAATTTGTCAAACGGATAATTCTTGTATCTGATAGAAACTTCTTGCAGAAAAGTCATTTTCAACAATCAGCGTGAATTCTTTTGTATCCTGAGAATGCATCATGAAAAGTGTACTTGAATATTTTGTGGAGGTACGGTTTTCATCTCAAATTTGTATAAGTTAAGCTTGTTATTCCCTGTTGTCTGTCTTCACATGACACAGTTTGTGAGAAAGAATAGGTCCCCAGCAACACCATGCTTGATGTAGAAGCTGAATTAAAACGAGAATCTGCTGCTTTCACTTTTTGAAAGATTTGCACTTTACTCTTTTCTATGTCTATCTTCGACATCATGGCTGAGAGTTGTCTCGTCTGTAGGCTACCTGTCTGTTATGTGTCTATATCAGACATTATGGCGAGAAGATTGTCTCAACTATACCTGTCTTTTCTGTGTTTATCTTGGATATTATGGTGAAAAGATTGTCTCAAATATACCTGTCTTTTATGTGTCTATTTCAGACTTATGGCAAGAAGATTGTCTCAAATTTACCTGTCTTTTCTGTGTCTATCTCGGACTTATGGCTAGAAGATTGTCTCAAATTTATCTGTCTTGTCTGTGTCTATCTCTGACATTATGGCTGGAAGATTGTCTCTATTGTACCTCATGCTAGTTTCTGAATGTCATAAATTCAACTCCATCTCTTGTAACACGATGCATGTTGTGAAAGGGGAGGTAACTTTGATTTCTCCTGACTCTTTTTTCATCTGTTTCTTCTGACTGTACATACATTCATCAGACAGACCCCTGTATTTTGTGTTTACTAAAAGACTTGGCAAGTCTATAAAAATTGCAATCCTAGAAAAGGCTGTGTTCAATAAATTTATATTTACTTAAAAATACATGAAAGGGAGAAATATAATTCATAGACTGCAGTCAGTCTAGATGTTGTGTTATAGCTGAAATATTGCTCCTATATCATGAGACACTAACCTAACTCTTTTTAGTACCGGCCTTGGAATTTGATTCAACTGTAGAGTTGTTGTTTGCGTTCTCAAGGACAGCCAGTCATGTGATCTGTATTTTTGGCGCAAAAGTAAGTAGGCCAAGTGTTGCAATCGCCAACACTTCCACAAATATTCTAAATGAGGAAAACGCGCTGACAGTTATGAAATCAATATGTTTGTACTGTTAGATCGAGGTTGTCAAAGACGAAGCGCGTTAATGTGGAGTCTCGCGGACTCGGGTGACTGGAACTAACGATTCACACACATTTCACTACACGGTTATTAGACGATGAAACTGACTTACGTCTGTTTACGGTTATTGATTTTAGGCCCAAGAATAGAATAGAATGTTTTGATGGAATCCTAATTTAGCATCATGCGTCACAGTGAAAGTCATCGTACGAAAGACGACACTTGTCAATATTGACCTACTATTGATCATCAAATATCGGGTAAACAATCATGATTCATTTCCTCGTAAATAGCAATAACAAGAAGTTTCATGTAATTATAGTCGATTTGTTGTATTTTGTAAACAACATTTTTGTCCATCTCTGCCAGTGATAAATTGCTCAGTGATGCAGTGATTCCACGCACAACACAGATGTGGGTGGAATCACTGCATCACTGAGCAATTCCTCACTGGCAGAGATGGACACAAATGTTGTTTACAAATCAAGACAAATAACAATTTTTGGGGCGTTTATATTTTTGTGGGCGTTTATATTTTTGTGGGCGTTT
>JAUELE010245245.1:0-11152 GCA_031471655.1 Diodora aspera | reverse complement strand
GCACTTTCTGCCCAAATACTCATACATCCTGAATCATCTGCACCGTTGTGAATACCGAAATTATATATCCATAAAAGACGCGCGTAAAACATGTCACTGTTTTTCAATGTAGGAACAGGTAGGTTCTGCTGGAAGTCGAACGTCAAAAGGTCCAATTCTCCAGCCACGGCTTTCTTCATAATCGCTTGTAACGTAGTGTACCCCTTCTCAGCCTTCCTATGATGAAATTCTAACTGGCGTTTCAGCTCATCTTTCTTCGTTACGTTTCCATTTTGTTCTGCAACCTTTATTTCATTGTTTAGGCGATCGCACAAGTTGCAGGTGTCAGCGCGGAGTTGACCGAAACTGAGGTTGTGGTCTTTCGTGGATATATCGCAGTACATCCAATATTTAACCGTTGGTTTTGTTTTTTCCCTTCGTCTCAGTTTTCCAAGCTCCTCTGGTTCATACATGTTCAGGTACATCAGCCACATACGTCTCATATTCAGATTTTCATGAAGGTAAACTCTGTTCGGATTGTCCTTTCTGCTGTAGTGTGACTGCCTCCTTGGAAAAGATCTTATGTGGTCATTGATTTGCTGTTTGATAGTCTGCTCAATGACCCTGTGGTTGTGGTGTTTGCCGCGCTTATACTTTGGAGAAGTCATGCCAGTCCCTGCTTCCTTCTGGATTCGCTCAAACCTCTTTTTCCCTATGCCATACACAGCAATAAAGGCATTTCTGCAAACGTCCTGATGTTCACCAGAAAGAAGTTTCACGCTGTATTGGAATGAGTTACCCCTTGAACTTTCACGTTCGCGGTCTTTTGCGTTTGACTGGCATGCATTTGATGCGACCAAAGAGACAACTGTCCTGCAGTTCTTTATCTTCAATCTTCCAAAAGGACCCAAAAATAAGTGCAGCATTTTCTCCAAGCTTTTCAAAACATTTGCTCCTGCAATCACACGGTTGTCCAATTGAAGCTGGAGGAACCACTTTTTTTTGCTGACGAGATGTACTCTTTGCCAGTGTCCTTCATTTCCTTGCGAACATTCCTTTTCCATTTGTTTGGGTTTCGACGACACCTCTTGCCTTGAGGTAGGGCCTCATTCTGCAGAGCTTTTTCCTGACGATTGGGTGTTCTGCAGCTTGTGGGTTGCCATGCTGCATTGGAGGGTGTTCTTCTTCAGGCCGTGCTCACCAGTATCTTCAGTTCCACTGCAATCGTCAGACCCAGGCTGATAATCAGGATCACATGAGTTTTCATCGTCTTCAACATTGGATTCATCAGATCTACACTCCTTGTCCTGATCTGGGACGTCTACAGCACCTTCATTTGGATGGAGCTGCAGCTTTTCATGTTGTAGTAGTGATGCGGAAAAATGTTCAAGCATCTTTGCTGCATGCAGGACCTGGGTCCCATCATCAACAGACTTGAGCCGATTGGCCAAATCATTTAGTTCTTCTTCTATAATACAGCTTTCTACATCAAACTCGCCCCTCTCAATCATTGAGCCCTTGGTAGCTTGTACTCGCATCTACTCGCAAGGCGGTAAACGCACAGTGGGAGAGAGGCTTCAGAAACAACATCCTTAGTAACAGCTGAACAATTTGGGGTAGCCACAGTTGTCTGTTTTTCAGTTGTCCTTGGCGTTGACATTTCTATCTCATGAGATCCTGCAATTACAACAGAACACCCACTAACACTTGCTGCATTGCGTTTGTGTTTGTCAGAATTCATGTTCGACTTGAAAGCACTTTCGCCCATCCTAGTGATATCAAAATGTTTCATGCACAAAGTACAAAATGCTTTTGTT
Source organism: Diodora aspera (assembly GCA_031471655.1). Lineage (NCBI taxonomy): Eukaryota > Metazoa > Mollusca > Gastropoda > Lepetellida > Fissurellidae > Diodora > Diodora aspera. The sequence goes on along the minus strand of JAUELE010245245.1, from coordinate 9,356 downwards.
GATCACTCACGTTTTTGGCCCACGGGGTTGTGCTTGAAATCAGAATTATTTTTTAGAGAAGTAATTATGTTGGAAGTTGTTGGCCGGTATTTTTCGCGTCAACAGATTGGTCCTCTACATGAGCAGCCCCACCCACACGTTAATACAAAAAAGAGTGACAGTAGTAATGATCATGTTTGTATTTGTAAACAACCTTTCAATTCCCATCAGAAGTATGTTCAGTGCCAAAGTGAGGACTGTTCTGCTAAATACTTCCACATGACATGCTTGCCACTGAAAAGGATGCCCAAGGGCATTTGGTACTGCAAGTCCTGTAGAAAACAATCAGGATATAAATGCAACAGAAGTGCAAAGAAGTAATACCATGTCAGGCTATAGAATATAAACTGTTAAATGTATTCTAATAATGTCATTGTGCTGTGCAACTTGTATAATTATCAAATAATAAATGAGGTGTTATCATTTTTAGTATCAATATCATACTGTTTTCTTCACCATAGATTATATTCTAGCAAGAGTGAAGCGTGGCCAAAATCAAACCAAAGTTTCTTTGTCTGAGTGTGTTTCTTAAGTAACATGGGTTTCAGTATTTTTTAACTATATCACTATGATGGTCCACAGGACACCAAATGATGAGTTTGTAAAAATGAACTAAAGCACAATTCGAAACGGATCTTCCGTACACTGATTTGATGCAGAGCCACTGCACTATCCCTTGCCCCACCACCCAAGTATCCTCCTTCAATTTCCAACACTACACTATTCACTATTGTAATGTTAAACGTGGGACAATGTGCTGACAGGTGTAGGTATTGGCACTTTATCTATGGAACAAGTAAACGCATTTTATGAAAAGAGCTTTATTTGGCACATAACAAGAGCAAGGTTTAATTAAATGGCACAACAGACTCGCAACAGTTTGTTAGTGCAGCACACACTCTGACAATCTTGTCAACAAGTGGCTCATTTCCTACACTAGTGAGAAAGTCTATTGGCAAGGTACCCTGCAATATAGTGTACTTATTGCGCAGAAGTCCAATCACTCTTTCCACATGGATTCTAACATTAGCAATCTTTCTTGTGGATTCCACTTCTAGTGGTGATAATTGCTGTTTGCCTCTTGTAAAAGCTGGAATTTTCACTTCAGCACACATAAGCCCCACAGACTCGGCAATGTCAAAACCCCTATCGGCTAATACTAAATCTCCAGGTACAAGATGATTCAGAATACCACAATGTTCTGTAATGTACTTGTCTGTTGTCCTCCCACCCCAGGCTTCTGAAAGAAAAGATATGCTTCCTTGGGGTGTAATTCCAATCAGAAATTTCACAGTATTGTGGTGTTTATAGTGGGACCAAGTTTCCGATCTGGACAAAAGATTTGATGGTCGCTCCACAAATATTTCAAAACAATCAACTATAACTGCAATCTTGACACCATAATTCTCACGAAATCCCATGGGCATTGACAAGTGCAGTTCTTCTCGGCCAGGCCAATGAATCAAGGGTGTCAATCGCTTATACATGACATGTATCACAGAACTGAAAGTTCTGGACACCGTGGCTTTAGACACACAAAACCTAAATGCCAAATCCTGAATGGGACTATTTAGTCTCAGTTTCATCAATACCATCACATATTTCTGGAATTTAGTTAAGCTGGACATGATACTTTCACCCAGATAGTCTTCAATAAAAGAAAATATAGCCATTAATGTGACATAGGATGGCAACCCAGTCAGGTACTTAACCTTAGAGTCATTGCCTTCCAAAGACTGTGGTGTGTACTTTGTTTGAAGCAACTGGTTCTTCAACAAATGGTTTTCGATCATCAGCTTTTGATAGTCGGCCTGGAGTTGTGTGACACTTTCATCGTCCTGATCACATTGTTTCTTGTCATCGCAACTAGTGTCATTCACAGCCAACTTCCCCTTCCACTGAAATACACAGTTTATCTTGGGACCAGCTGGAGTTGCATCTTGAGTTGCATCGCTGGGCATGCCTGTGGACAAATCCAACAATGCATGGGCTGCATCATGCTGAATTTTCATAACCTGGCGATCCTTTGCTCTCTGGTACCTGGAACAACACAATAGCTCTAAGGTGTGTGTTTGAGTCAAACATGCATGAACATCATATTCAAGTCAAGTTTATTTACAATATAAAGGCCACAAGCCAAAAATACGCATAATTAATTCATAAACATATTCACGTATGCATATCATGGCAGTAATGTTTGACATGTATTTTACAATATTTACTTAGAAAAATATTTAACGATATTCTTAAGATACATACCTAAATTGTACAGAATATATGATATATATATCTATTCGACTCTTACTTCAGTTTTACTATTCAACTCTTAATCTGTGAAAACTCACAAATAACTAGACCTGGGTGAAACTAGTGCCACTACTTGTTACTGAAATACCTGTGCAAAGGTTAATAACAAGAATCAAAATAGTTAAAAAAGGAGCAAAATGTACAGTTCCATAAACAAGTTAAACTATGCAAACCTATTCATTTTCTTCGCATTTGATTCAGCATTCTTGCCAACGCCACTCGCAGCCTCACCGATCATCTTCAATGATGGGGCCCAGTCTGGATGTGTTGTCTTGTATAAATCCGCTGGTTTACCTGCAAAACAATATGATTAAATAAATTTTCAAATCAGATTAATGACTTTTCAAACCAAATACCAAAATACAACTCTCTGACACATTCTATGATTACAGAGAATGTAATGAATTCCTACAATCTATCATCCATACTGTCATTTGTCATATAATGGGAAAGAAAAACTGCACAATGATAATATGTCTTCAGTCTTATCTAGAGGAACAATAGAGTATAATACAGTTATAGAGGAACAATGAAGCACATTGGCCTACAAGGAATGAGACAGGATAAGATGTGAAAATTTTGAAAATTAACATGCAAAATCGTGCATTCTAAGCATATTTCGCGAGTTTATATAATAAATGTTGCAAGGTTAAAATCAAAGAGTTTCGCTATCTCACAGTGTTATTAATCAGAAGGTAAAAATATCATGTGCGGAAAGCACATAATGAAATATGCAGAAATTACCAAAATTTACGTCTCTCTAATTAACACAATACATTTTGACAATTATTTACGTACCATGGACAAAATGATCCGAGCAAACTTTCGAGTACTTTGTTGGATTCTTTTTTCTGTTGATTCTCGCAATCCATGCTTTTCTTCGTGTCGTCGACAGTTCCTCCGTTTTCTCGCCTTGATGAGCAATGATTGTGGGAATAGCGAAAAATGAACGCTTAACTGACGAATCATCTGACCTGTTGTGACACCCATTCACAAAGCAAGTATGCGGCATAGTGCTAGTTCTTTCGTGATCGGTGAAGTGGAAAGCAATCGCAAACAACAATGGCTTGACACACAAAATGGCGGCGCGCGGGGAATCATGGGAGCTGTGACGTCACCTGAAACCTATCTATAAAGCGCTTAAACATTCTCCATCCAACTGAGGGGGTGCTCTAAGCGCATACAGTAGTGAAAAAGCATGCATTTTGAAACATATATACACACACAATGCATACAGATAACTGTTCTAAATCATGAAAATAGCCTATAACAGAGTGACCGTCTTTTGCTCAGAATGACAATTTTCAAAAATCGCTTAAGCGCTTGTTCTATCTGTACTACCCCGCTCTTTCCCCGTTCTTTCTACACGCACTAAGAACTCGTCCTCGTACCTTAACCTATACTTAAGGATCATCAGTTACACCTCAATAGATTGGATGAGTTAAGACGCACACTACTTCAAAGAGGTTATCCCCACCATGCCAGCTGAGTTTATTGTTGGTATAATTATTAACCCATTTGGCTTCCATTTGTCGTTTAATTATAGCCTTGATTTCGGCTTTTGTACAGGGTATTGGGGCAGTTATAAATTATTTGGTCTGTTTGCACCTAATTTAGCTTGAGCATTGGCTTGCTCATTACCTTTTATACCTGTATGGGCAGCTACCCAGGTTAAGGTGCTTGATTTGTTTTGTTGAAGTTGTGCTTGGTACGTTTGTAAGACTTTTTAGATTAATTGTGAGTTAGTTTTAGTATTTTTATTTTGGATTGCTTTTAAGCTGGTGAGTGAGTCAGAAAGTATTAGATAGTGTGTATGCGTTGCGTTTAGTGTCCATTGGAGGGCGTGTACTATGACGGTTAGCTCAGCAGTGTATATGGATTGCGAGTTATTGATGCAATTGTTTATTTCTGCACCCCATAGCCAGAGCGCTGGGTGAGTGGATCTATAGATCCATCTGTGTACATGTGGCAGTGTTTGTGGCAGTATTTGTTTATGTGTTGCAGTGTTAAGTGTTTTGCAAGGAGTGGGTTTGCGTGCTTGTTTGATGTGGAGTTGATTATTAGGATTATAGAATGTAAGGTGATGTACAATAAAGGTGAAAATTTGCTAATTAGGATAATAATGATCCAAAGGTGACAATTCTGAAAAGTGAGCACAGTTAATTAGATGAAACCTGTGGAGATGAACAAACAGGTGACAGTTTGCTAATAAGGAAACAATGAACAAAAGGTGACAATTCTGAAAAGTGAGCACAGTGGAGATGCAGCCTGTGGAGAGACGACACCGGATTGAGCAGTGGTAAGGTATTGTCAAAATAAACGTCACGTGTGGGCAGCGTTCCGGTGTGGTAAGCTCCGAAGGGGTGTTCACTTGCTAATTTGACACTTATTATATGATACATTTCATTGAATTTTACATGACGTTCTGTTATTTCAATTGCATAATCCGCATTATGATATGACGTCAACATGCGTCTAAGCCTATTGTTTGTATCGAATTGATTGACACCATGCACACCATGTCGACCAGGGGGGTAACAGACCTGTGTTCATTCATTGGAAAGCCGACTTCGTGGACATGAACCCCTCAAATTACTACCAAGATCTTAAGTTAAATAGTCAAAAGGATTACAGAGTATGTGAATAACATCAATTAGATAACCAGAATTTGCAATACATGTCAATGACATTCGTAAGGATCAATGCAAAAATCAGGCCCGGGATTAAGGTCGTAACGTTACGACCTGGAGATGTTACATGGATAAAATGCTCATTGTGTATCCTGCTATAATTTGATAAGACCACTGATTCAATGCATACATTTGTTGTCCTTCGATAAATCTACATTGTGTATCCTTTAACCACAGACCGTGTCTGTAACAGCTGGGCGGAGTAGACAACGTGGCTCACAAGTGCGCTGTATCGTTGACAAAACATGTAACATTGATTTCACACCATAAACGTCGTTGTAGGATTAGAGTTATTTATTGCATGTGTTGGGGACAACTGCATATTTATCACGTGACATTATTGAACAAACATACAACTTGCATTGATATTGTAGGTTTCATTTAACACCTGACTTCCAAATGGTACATCTACTTAACTGATATACTCAACGGGTGGCATGAAATGTGTTAATACATGTACACGTGCAGCAAATAAGAACCATCAATTTATTTTGCTCGTAAATTTTATGCTGCAAAAGAGGTCATAATACAAGTGCTGAAGGCATGCGATAGCGTCAGCTGTTTGAAGTGTGTGTCGCGGAGTGGGTGCAGGGATTCGAACTCATAACTGTCAAAGCTGGCGGACTGTTACGACAGAACAGTATACCAAAACTAGGTAGCGCCAGAGTGTTCCATGAGTTTAAGTTACCGTTGCCACGAGCCAAACGCTAAAACACACCCAACCTCATCACTCTCCAGAGCTGTATGGTAACACAGCCTTACTCTATGATGCTGCTCTCTGTTAGGTCTGTTTGACACAATACCAAGAGAGAACATTTATTGCTAGAGGAGCCAGATTTTCTTTGTATACATTGAACCGATTTTATAGCCCGTAGATCTTGATACAAATCTAGTCCTCCGCTTAAATAGGCCCGCGCAAAACTGACCGCTGCTAAAATCAGATCAAGCTAAAATAGATCCAGCGCTAAAATGGATTATTCACAAAGATCTCAAAATGTCTATGATTTTTTTGTTAGGGAAAAATGGTAAAAGGTTAATTAACATCTTTACAATTCTAAAAGAAACTAGAATTGATGTCTTCAATGTTGTTCGAAGTATTTTAAGGATATTTTTCAAATGAGCAGAACGTAAAGTACAGTTTCTCCTTATTGAAGTTGGTACAAGACAGCTGTACATTCGCTGCTTCATATTTGAATAATTAAGCTTGAAAGTGTGAGATGTAAGCTTCACATGTTAACACGTTTAGTTAAGAGCAGTTGTGTAACACGTAGCTCGTCTGGAAAGCTCTATTATGGCAGTTCAAAAAGCCGTCAAGAACAAGTCAAGTGCAATGTTAATGCGTCTTCACAAAACCAGTGGTGATGATCCAGTCTCTTTAACAACTATCTACACACAGTGAGGCGATGGAATCAACATATACTGACGTCCAAAAGAAAGTATATCAAATGATTTCAATTATTTTCCCTTACGTCTTTGCCATAATTGATCAAAAGGATGCTTGGATTTAAATGAGTGAATTTGATTGACATCGTGTCATTGATAAAACTTCCTAACATTGTAGGGATATCTCTTGCACATCCAACGTTTTATGAATTTATTCAGTGCTCTCTCAAAATCTTGGTATCGTTTCTTTTGCACGTCAGTATATATATTCGGATCCGCCCCTGGAATATCAATCAATTGATTAATAACGTTGCACGTGTGACAATAATATGAAGACATGAATATGTTGCAATTGTGCACCAGGTGTCGTAGCTAGGCTGTTAGTCTGCCCAGACCCTAAAGCATACAAAGATAATGGAGCATGCCCAAGTCTAGATATTTAGCAAGTCTAGGATTTTTCAGCTTTAGGAGAAATTACGAATATCCCTGGACTTCTTTTTGGTTTTAGTATTTTAATATTTTTGTGGATTAATATTTCTGGGACTAAATGTTAGTCTACTAGGCTGTCTGACGAGACCTGTCATTGCTTTTACATAAAGACTTGGCAAGTCTATACAAAATGGAAGTCTAGAAATACTTGATTCTGAAATTCGTCTGTGGCGACGCAAGGCTCATTAATTTTCAATAAATTTGCACGACTTGAACATACCTATAAAAGAGTTAAAACTATATTTTAGAGACCACAGACAGTCTACATGACCTGAACTGCTTTTAATTGCAGCGAAGCCGAAACGGACTATAAGTAATGTTTACACAAAGTGCAGACAATTTGTGATTGTAGCTGAGGTAACATCAAGCATTGCTTTCATACATGCGAACAAGGAATGTAATTTGGGGAATATTCACCTACGTCACTTAGAGATATATGTAGGTCAGCCAGGGACCCGGTGTGTGTGTGTGTGTGTGACAGGCCGTCACGGTGGAACTATCGTCATTCAAACAGGTTGTTTGCAGCCATTGTTCTATATCTCCTGCCATCTGTAAGTATGCCGACTTGGTTATACACAACATGTTTTTATGTTAGAGAAGGTAGGGTAGGTCGCGACAGCTGAGGGAGAACGTGACTACTGCCACACAAGCCTTGGGTCTCGCATCGACGTACATGTACATAGAGGTTAAATATGCGCCTATCCGGTTTCGGGAAGATATTGGCTGCACTTTTCAATGTAACAGCCATAACTGGGGCCTATCCGGTTTCGGGAATATATTGGCTGCACTTTTCAATGTAACAACCAGAACTGGGGCCCATTGTGGAAACGAAGACAATGACCTCGCTCACACACTGGGTCAATTTAATAGGTCAAGAGGCTTGCGCACTTGTGGGGGCAACTAGACAGGGGAAATATCGGACGAACATGGGGGGAATGGGACGTCAAGTGAAGTGAATTTTATAATAATCTCTTACCCAGACATACTTCGGAGGCGCCATCTGTTACCTGTTTAAGCCATACAATAAACTCTCTGGAAAGTTCCTTTATCTGGACTTGCTAAACTTTAGGCTTACAGTAGTAGGCTGGCATAGGATAAAAATAATTATTCAGCGTTTGTGATAGTCTGTCTCCTTGACGCTAGAGCATAAAAAGAAATGGAGCCTCCCCAAGTCTAGATATTTAGCAAGTATAGGAATTATCAGCTCCCTGGGCTCCTTTTCTGAGTTTAATATTATTGTTTTTTTTTGGTAGTAAAAACCTAATTTTGTAGATTAAGCTTATTTCTGGGACTAAATGTTAGTCTACGTCTGTGAGACGGACCCGGCATGCTAGTGAGGCGGTAAGTACGCCTGCACGCAAGGTCGAACAAGGTCGAGAAGGTGAACAACTTGAAATGAATGATCACTCTCTCGCTGCCTCAGTGATGATAACAGAGGTCTATTCTTATCTTACGCAGCTCGCTATAGCTATCTGTCTAGGTTATCAATGCGTGCAAAACTTTAGTGCATAATTTACAACAGATTCCACTACCAAATCGCAAGTCAACATGACTTTTGTCAAGACCCTCAGGCTATTTGGTTGTAACTGTGAGAGCTTATAGTGAGAAGGAAGTTCGTGTATAGTCCTCTAAGAACATATCTCCTGTGATAGCCCTGCCTGAGGCAGACTCAAGCGGTATAGATGCCTATGCCTTGACTCAGGGTCTTGACAAAAGTCTAGTCAGCATAATGTGGTGTCGAAAGTCTAGGGTATTGTCATCGTAGTTAGTTCAGAAGTGTGAAAGATAGACTTTCATCAAGCCCCTGTGGCTGTGTTTATACTATAATGCCCTGTTTCCTACTAATATCCCTTTAATTAGCTTGTCAATCACAGGTCGCAGCATGGATCGAGAGGATGTCACACTACCGATACATATATATATATATACCTCAGTGGAAAAATAATTGGACAACTTTGTCAGTGGGTATTTAATTACATATTCAAACTGTTTGCACGCAAATTGGCACACACAGCAGGAAGGTGTCTACAATGTGTTTGTCAAATGTCAATAGCGTGTAACTTCACCACCTTTCTCGATACGGTTGAAATAATGACCGCAGCGCGAGGCGGTAGTCGATATAACGTGCGAGCGCTGTGCGCGAGCATGCTGTTTCGACTATCGCCAAGCGCTGGGTTATTATTTACCATACACCAAGGGTATATAACGGATGGGGACAGTAGTTAATTATAGCCTGGATTTCGAGGATGCTATATACCTTGCATTAGTAAAGAGATGTTAAGCAGGGGTACGGAAATAGATAATTCACGATGGATTTTTACAATTTTGAAAAGTGTCCAATTTGTTTTACCCGGAGCTATATATGTATTAAGTATATATATACTGAGTCAAAAAAGAAACTTCACAAAATGTAATTTTAAAAAAAATGACTAATTTTTCTCTGATGAC
>JAUELE010245234.1:0-11153 GCA_031471655.1 Diodora aspera | reverse complement strand
GGTTCGAATCCCGGCTGGGTCACTTTTGTTCGACTCAAACATTTGGTGCCCTTTGTACCAACCGTAGCGCTATGGTTGAAATATTACCCCCGTCTACGTCAAACACATTCACTCACTAACTCTGCAATAGCCAATCTTGCTATGAGCAGGGATGATCTGATACAGTCTCATTATGATATGAACCTTGTTTTGTCAGTACACGCTGTAACACAGGTTTCACTGCATCAAATCATCCAGCTCTCCACTGGTGGTGCAGGCTTTCTTTCTGACAATGCTGGAAAAGATACTAAAATATCAAGAACAGAACAAAAAAGTGATCCGAGTTTCTGACAGTAAATAACGACCACAAGATATTTTTGATGGGTTATGGTAATGTTTTCAGTCCGAGTTTATCTCACTTACAATATCTATCATGCCACTTTCAATGATAATAACATTCCATAACAATAACTTATCACTTTCAAAACCAATAATGCTACTCTTCATGGCAATAACAGTTACATACCACCAACATAATCTATCGTACCACTGTCCATATCTATCATATCAAGTTTCATATCTATCGTACCGCTGTCCATATCTATCATACCACTTTTCATATCTATCATACCGCTGTCCATATCTATCATACCACTTTTCATATCTATCATACCACTGTCCATATCTATCATATCACTTTTCATATCTGTCATGTTACTTTTCATAACCATCATACCACTTTTCATATCCATCGTACCACTTTTCATATCCATCATAACACATTCCATTATACCACTTTTCATATCCATCATACAACATTCCATCACACCATTCTCCATGGCAGCAACATACCATGTTCCGTGTACTGTCCGTTTGCTGCCAGTACAAGCGCCTCTGCTTTGTGTTTAGTTTCAGGATAGCCTGGGAATAAGAATTTCTGAGGCTTGTGTGTTGTTTCCTCGTTGCCATCAATAATGTCATCGTAGCCAATAACAACATCCACTGTACTACAAAACAGCAGTCGTTTGACGTTTTCTTGTAGACAAGCTTTGATTACAGTAGCTGTACCTGGAAATAGAAATGTTATGCTTATCATACCCTGATACCGATTGACAGGGGCATATAGTGCTCGGTTTGTCCATCCATCCAACAGTTGGTCTGCAGATTATCTCCCACAGTAAAGTAGGCTTCATGAAAATAAATAGTTGGTGATCGTCCTTTTCCCTGGAAAGGGGGAGGACAGAGCTGGTAGCACTTTTTAAAATATAAATTATTTTTTACATGCAGAGGACATGAATACATAGGTGTTTCAACAAAAATAACAAGAAGTCATTTCCTTGCAATTCTATTGTCTGTAATAATGTACTTTTAACAATCAACTAAACAACCAATGTTGATAACAAGAATTCAAAAACTTCGAAACTTTAGAAGTTTTACCGTATGTGAGTGTGTTTATTTTTTTTCCTTTCTTAAAATAGCGAGTCCCAACAGGGGGTGCCCCAATTGGTACACCTTAGTGCATTTCTTTTAACATGAAATTGCCCGAATTTGAATTGAGTCTCACCATTGATGTTCACTTCCTCCATGCCCCTGATATTAGGAAACGTTCCATAGCTGACCAGACCAGCAATATGAATGACAGAGTTAACTCCCTTGCATGCTTCAGTCACCGCCTCCAGATCAGTGATGCTCCCAACTGTTGATACAACGGGCTGCTGGCAGGGTGTTACTGGAATCAGTTGCATGTAGTTAGTTACACTTCAAGAAAATATCAGTTAATTAAAGCCACATAATTGTTTCCATCCAGGCAGGTCCAGTGGGTCATACCCTGTTTGTCAGACACATCAGTTTTCAGATACATCATTATGACAACAGTACCTGTGCTAGCACTACAGATCGCCACGTTAGCCATAGGCTAACTGACCTTAAAAGTGGCTAAAAGAAAATTACTTTTTTTTCGCCACAGTGGCGAAAATGAAAATATGTCTTTGACTGGAATCAGATTCCTGAAACGAACCTAGGAGTTTGCTGCAACAAAAGATTCATTTTAAATTACATGTTTATGAATTACAGATGCTATTCTGTAACATTTGAAGTGGTTTTATTGTTAGTATGTAATATTGTTAAAATGTGTGGCTATGCAAAGTTGCTTTTGGCTAAATGACCGAGAACTGTTTTAGCCACAGTGGCTAACCAGAAAAATTTCCTAGCGCACACACAGAGTACACATACACCAGAGGCTTATCCAGGAGGTCAGGTGTCTCGAGCATCTCGTATAACATCCTCGAAATCAAGGCTATAATTAACTCCTGTCTCTATCCGTCAAATACCCTGGACCCACTCCTATTCACGATGATCGTTTTGCGAGGATGGAAAGTCCCAAAATGTTAAATATAGACATCCAACAAAATGTCACATAACTGCACGAGAAGTAACTCTGGAAAAATTTAAACACATAACTTCTTTACTTCGCCGAGTGTTAGGAGAGACGCGCCACATGATTGGATGCCAGCTTTTGCTACAGATGCTTCACTGATTGGTCAAACCGCTGGTCTGGAAACGATCGTCTTCAATAGGAGTGGGTCCAGGGTATTTGACGGATGGGGACAGTAGTTAAGTATAGCCTGGATTTCGAGGATGCTCGTATAATAGAAGTGATCAGATTGGTCCAAACAGTTGAGGTGCCTTCTTTGCCTTCCTCTCCTGAACACGCCTCTGTTTTGATAATGAACTGGGGCGAGGAGGGGGTATTCAGGGTATTTTTTGTTTTGAAATTTTTTATTACCAGTTTTATACATACGGGTGAAAATGATTAGCATTTGGTGCAAATTGATTATCACTTTATAGCAATTGTTTAGCAGTCAGCTGAAATTGATTAGCAATCAGCTGAAATTGACTAGCAAAATGGGATGCGAACACGAACAAAAATACCTTGATATTTAGATCCTTTCCCCCACTTTTGAAAGTCACATATAAGTGTTCAGGGTTTTACCCTAGTAAGTATTTATGTGAGTCCTTTTCATATTTTACACTACTAGGGAACGATATGTCCATTGTTTTGACAGGTTGATTTTTTTTATATGAACCTCTCCTGCATTTATACACCCTTGCACGTGCATGAAATGCACGCAATGTTTCTTTTCAGGCGAATCTATTACAGAAAAAGGGGCATCTCTAGTAACCTACGTGGTGTAAGTCGGTTAGCACCACCCCTCGGCGGATGATATTGAATTTAAAATTCCATATCACCCGTGAGCGGGGCGCTAACCTATACTGATAGGGTCCCAAGATAAGAGTATTGGTCCCAGTTTCAGTAATTGACTTGCTCAATCAATAGTTGTTGTTGATAGATTTAGAAATCCCAACTGTTGACATAAATGGAGGTAGACTTTAAAAAAATTATTGCATAAACAATTCAGTGATTTTTCAAAATTACTTTGTGTCTAAGAGATGTCAATTATTTTTCATCCCAGGAGATGCAGAAGTTGATTTTGTGGGGGCACCCGTCAGCAAAATGTGGGTTCTGGACGCGAAATGCTGTGTCCTGTTAAATCCTGGGTGTACTAAAGTAGCTTTTACTCGTGAGGCTGCGGGGTAGCTCAGAGCATCTGCGTACCAATGCAAATATTACATAAGTGTTGCATGAGTTCATTACGAGTATAAAAACCAGGAGTGCCGAGCTTGCCACAAGCTATCCAAAGGTCAGTACAAATTCTGTTCAAGTTCCCCAAGTTCCTTACTACAGCTGTAGTAACAAGCTTGCAGCCAATTCGGTTCATTTGAAGGCAACTCGGGGCGGCCTTGAGTACTCAGGGGGTTAGCACTGGCATCCGAGTTCAGACTAGACGAGTTGCTCTGGGGAATGACGAATGTATAACGAGTGTATTACGAGTGGACTGGAAGTTGCCTGGAGCTGTTGATCCATCCCAAGTGTTTTGAACATTTCCAAAATTATTGGGAAACTTTAGCTGACATAATTTGTTTAATTTGGGATTACATTTCCTTGACAAGTACCCTGTGAGGTTACCGGGGGTGTCGATCTAAAACCATAAAGAATAGGACCCCAGTATCCTCATGCTTGCCGTAAGAGCGTCTAAATTGAGGATCTTTTGCTTTCCATTTCTTACTATCGATCCTGTGTTGTCCCTTTTCTGGATGTGCCTCTTGCACATTACATTGTGCTATGGCTGAAATATTGCCCCCTGCAATGTAAAAATCCATTTCAACTCAACTCCTTGAAAAGTAGCTATTCTGCTACTGTTGCGATTAACTCCTGTCCACCGAATATTTCAACTTTTGTCAAGTTGTACTCTGAGTTATACGAGTCATGCCGAGTTGACTGTGTTGGCCCCCAAAATTTCAAAGTGTTAGAGTTGCTCATCGACCACTTCTCTAACAAGGAAGTTGCAAGCTACAATTGTTTTGACTCACCAGATGTTTCCTGGTACGGTTTCAAATCGAGAACTCGGATCTCACGAACATAAGGAGCCTTCTTTTGAAGTAGCTTGACAACATGGCTGCCCAGAAATCCAGCACCACCCGTCACCAACACAACATCACTGTCGTCAAGGGTGGAATTCTTTGGTGAATTTCTGAAAGAAACATTTTAAAAATGCTGTTGACAATTTTTGTTGGTGAGACCTCACAAGGTTTGTTTGTTGTACAAGGCACTAAAAGGGGGGGCTTTTGCTTTCACTTTTTTCTCAGTGTGCATAGGGCATGATGCATTGTAGCTAAGAGATTGTGTGTACAGTGTAAAACAATTCAACTTAGCCTGCTGATCTCATATCAAGGTATTCACTTTCATCCAGTGCATCACTACTATGCTCACTTATTCACTCACTTACTGACCCATTCACTTACACATTAAATCCCTCACCCACTCATTCATCCCTTCACCCACCTACCCATTCACTCGCTCACCCACCCACCCATATATACTTGCTCACCCACCCACCCATATATACTTGCTCACCCACCCACCCATATATACTCGCTCACTCATTCAGTCACTGACATACTCATCAAGACATGTATTCATTCAGTCACTCACATGCTCCTCTCTCCTACTATTGCAATCACTGATGCACAGATTCACTCATTTACCCACACTCACCCATCCACCAACACACACAAAACCACCCACCTCCTCACCCATCTGCTCATCCGCTCCCTCTCATATCCGCTAATCTACCCATCCATTCCGTCGCATACTCACCCATCTACCAGCACACACTCACCCATCAGCCACCTCTGTCGCACACTCACCCATCCATTCACACACACTCATCTGTCACACTCACCCATCCATCTACACACACTCACCCATCTGCCCACTCTGTTGCACTCACAACCATCAATCCACAAACACTCACCCATCCACCCACCCACTCTGTCACACTCACCCATTTACCCCCTCTGTCATACTCATCCACAGTCACACTCACCTATCCATTGACACACTCATCCATCCACTCACTCTGTCATTCACCCATCAATTCACACACACTCATCCATCCACCCACTCTGTCACACTCACCCATCCATCCACCCACCCTGTCACACACTCATCCATCCACCCACTCTGTCACACTCACCCACTCTGTCACACACTCATCCATCCACCCACTCTGTCACACTAACCCATCCATCCACCCACTCTGTCACACACTCACCCATCTACCTACTGTCACACTCACCCATCCATCCACCCACTCTGTCACACTCACCCATCCATCCACCCACTCTGTCACACTCACCCAGTCACCCACTCCCTTGCACATTCACCCATCCATTCATTCTTTCACACTCACCAATACACACAAAACAACCTACTTCCTCACCCATCTGCCCATCCACTCACTCACATCCACCCACTCCATCACACTCATCCATCTACCCTCACACTCCCTAACACCCGCCCATCCAACCGCCAACACATACATTCATTCATCCACCCACTCCTTCACTTTCACCCCTCCATCAATCGACTCTCTCACATACTCACCCATCCACCACCAACTCCCTCACTTTCACTCTCACCCATCCACCCACCAACCCACTCACTCACACACTCAGAGACTCACTCATTGACCAAGTCACTCCCTCCCTCAAACACCACACACACAAGAATGTTTTGCACACTCACTCACTAAACAAGGACACTATGTCAACAAGAATGATTTACTCACAGTTGTGTACTCATATTTTGACAAGTTCTTGAGTCTGCGAGAGACTGCGGCCAGATTATAGAACTGATAAGTCTTGGAGAAAACATCTGCCGAATCTGAAAGTAAATTCAAATAATTTAATTGTCCTGTGTTCAAACCTCAATAAATGTAAATAATACTCATGGTGCAAAGGTGAACAATAATTTTCTAAATATTTGATAAAAGACTAAAATTAGATCATTCACATTTCAACTCTTGACTGGCTAGTCCCTGATGTATCCTGTCTATGCATGATTAAACTTCAATTTCTAATCAATTCATTTTTGGGGTGCGGATGGTGCAGTGGTTAGCATGTCGCTCCAAGGATCTGCCAGCCTTGACAATCATTGTTCGAGTCTTACCCATCTTTCAACCTCAGAGACCAGAGCCTCACACCAACGGTGACATCGTGGTGATAGGGTTGAAAGATTGCTGAAAACAACGTAAAATCCAAAATCACCCTTTCAATTAATTTTTATTAGAGAGGACTTTGAAGAATTAAGTCTTAACTATCTTGAAAAAGTATATATGGCCCTTATTTAGCCCTTTGAGGTCAGTAGTGGGTGAATGTCCAGTTCCCGTCAAATAAATGTAGCATTGTAAGTTTTAATAATCTACCATGAAAATCATACACCAAAAGATCAGTGAGAACTATAATGAACAGAACAGGGGGCCACAAAGCCTTTTAGACCATCAACTCCTTCATAGAATCCGTTATCAACCCCCAGACCATCCTCGAAATCCAAGAAATATGACTCCACCAATGGCTCACTCAGGTTTTTTGTTTAAAATTTACTGAGGGTCATTTTTTAGAGAGTAGTAAGCTTATATACTTACTAATTGGTGCATTTTGGCTTATTTCCACTCTTAATTGATACAATCTTCAATATATCACAGAAAAATATTTAAATTGAGCAATTTACACTTTAAAATAGAGATGTATCACAATCCAGATGTTTGCCAGATATTTAGCATCTAAAAAAGATGATGCATTCCTGATTCTAAACCAGTTCTTATATCAGTCCCTAGTTGGTAACTATGAATTGATATTTTTAAATGTATGTACTCAAGAACGAGTGTAAATCTGTTGTTTTGATCAGTGGCTGGTGTATTATACAGATGAGGATTGAAAATAAAATTCAGAACTTAAAGTTTGCTTCACACACAGCTGCAGATAAACTGTATGTGCATAAAATATTCATTGAAAATTGTCAAGTATGCAAGGACCATTGAAATGAAGAGTACCAAAAAAAAACACATTTAAATTCACCAAAATACGAAGTGGGTAACAAAGAACTAATATTTTTAAATTACTTAAATACAAATTGGGCAAGTGGAAATTGCAAATTCACTTGCCCTGAACAGAATTCCAATTGCCCGGAAAAAAAATTCAAATGTCAAAATGGTTGTTAAATTAATATGCATGGTTTTGATGAGGTTTTGATGAATTATGAATTGCTTCTAAAGTTAATATTTGGTGAGTTGATTTGAAAATTAAGATAATGTTTTCAAAATCTTAACTTGCCCACTGACAAGTAGGTGGGGAGATTTCACTTGTCCGGTACAAAATTCACTTGCCCTGGGCTTCGAGCAATAGGATTTTTCAACCCCTGAATACTCCTGAAAAAAGTGTGAATCTGTTGTTTTGATCAAGGGCTGTTACAGCATATGTTTTATCAGGCAGATGAAGATAGATAATAAAATTCAGAATGTAAAGTTTGCTTTACACAGCTGCAGATGAGCTGTCTATTTGCGTAAATACTCAATAAAAACTGGCAAGTACCCAAGTACAACTGAAATGAAAAGTGCAACAAAAAACATTTAAATTCACCAAAAAAAGACATGTTTGAAAAAAACTTTGCGTAATGTACTCAGTTCTTTGATCACAGTGTGTACTGAATAGTGATGAATCTGTCTATTTATAGTGCCACATACAGAAAAATAACTAAGTGAATTCATTTTCAAGAAATTGTATGTGGACTGTACATGCATCGTGGTTTTTGCTGAACTTCTCTACTAAAACTTATGGGTGGAAACAAAGAAGTTATGGTTGAAAACAGAAATAGTCTGCAATAGCCGATACAGATGCTGTATCTCTGCAACCAATGGGTATATTGACCTAATATTTAGAAGTTCATCCTATCTCTGGACATACAATAACATATATTTTTTACAAATTTTTCTCAGAAGGTCAGGTTCATCGACTGGTCCACTTGGCATGAAATAACCCTTATTCGATTCGAGAACAAATATCTAATAAACCAAATCTATTAAGTCACACAAAAGTTGATTATCCCATCAATAAAAACTTAAATATTCATTATTTCGAAAATGTGTTATAAATTCAAGTTGATGTAAATATCACCTTCCTGATCCGAGTGGTTTTGTGGTAGCATTTTCAAATTTGTTTTACATTTTAATACCTTTAACTACCCATGTAAAACTCCATGCATTTAAGAGTACACAATAATCTTAATTAATTTACAAAAGTGTTTGTTTGAAGAAAAAAAATGAACTTACCAGATACTTTGAAGAAATCTCTGGTTAAACATTTCGGTAATTATGTTTGACAAATTTTCACAGAACTTATAGTAAAGCTATTTTCCCGTTTAGACTTCCAAAGTCAAATACACGATTGTTCACTTTTCTTGATAATATAACTCACCATCCTCATCTTGAGTAGCGCCCTCTAGTGACAAGGCTCAGGTGTTGCAGTGGTGCCCCCTGGAGGGTGGTAAGGTAATTATCTTGAAGATTACACTTGGACAAGACTTATGGAGTCCCACCCATGGCTACTGTTTGTGAAACACATTGCATTTGCATGATTCTAATGAGATGTTATAACCTAGTGTTGCGACCCACTGTGTTGACAGAATAGTGGTCAGATAATTGTGCTGGCAGAAGGTACAGCACAGAGTTATTTTATAAAGAGGGGGGAGGGGTGGTTGGCAAATCTGTTTCAAGAAATAGAAGGGGACAATTACTTAAAATTTGTAAAAATTGGATAAATAATAATAATAATAGAGGCGCGGTGACTGTGAGCAACAAGAGTCGGACTCATACAGGCGCCGTATTGTACCCTTGGACAAAGTTCGTAACTCCAGTTGTCCCAGTCGGCCCAGCTGAAAATTCTCTCCCCCCACAAAGTGTTGGCATATAATAATAATAATAGTGATAATAGAGGCGCGGTGACCATGAGCAACAGGCGTTAGACTTGTGATCCGACGATGGTTAGGTCCCGGGTTCAATCCTAGCTAGCGGCGCGCAGTGTTGTACCCTTGGACAAGGTACTTAACTCCATTTGTCCCAGTCGGCCCAGCTGAAAATGGGTATTGCCGCTGCACTGCGGCGACAACCACCCATATGGGGGAAACAAGAATTTCCTATAAAATCATGGATCATAAAGTGTTACTACTATTACTATTATTACTAAAATTGGATAAAGCTAGTAGGGAGATATCCCCTCCCACCTCCCGAAATCCCCTAAAGAAACTATCAGTTTTGGCATATTTGAATTGTTATCCAAATGTCAGAAGTCGCAGTATTGTCCCGTAGTACGAATGGTGTATTCAGGAGAGTTCATTTAATTTTGAGAGGTTGAGAAGGTACCTGCACATGTCCATTAGACCTGTGACTGTTATATACACTCCTGCATGCATTACAAGCATGTATACTGAAGGAGATTAATGGTTGATTAGGTTGATTTAATAGTTTGTGATTCAATTTAAAGCATACAAGGCAATAAATCCAAACTACCTTTTGACAAAAAACATACAAAGTCATGATACAACATACAGTCCTATATCACCTGTCATCCTTCCGTCAGCAGTTGCACACTCTGGTCATGCATATTCGGTGAGGTTACAGTGTATGGTTTTGATCCAACTTACATTTGAATACCAGCAGTTAGTTTTCATTTATTTTGCCCCACATCCAATGCAGGTGCTTTATAGTAATACCCTGTGGGGTTCCCGGGGTGTCGCTCTAACACCAGAAGAATAGGACCCCAGTATCCTCATGCTTGATGTAAGAGCCGTCTAAAATGAGTATCTTTTGCTTTCTCTTTCTAACTATTGATCCTGTGTTGTCCCTTTTCCTGATGTGCCTCTTGCACGTCACATTGCGCTATGGCTGAAATATTGCCCCCTGCAATGTTAAAATCCATTTCACTCACTCACTCTACAGTAATCACCCTGTCTGTTCAGATTTTGTTTCCACACAATAACTTTTGTATTTTTTTCAAACTGTCACAATATGCATCTAGGTAGAAATTTGCTTGGGATTGTTTTTGAGGTAACCCAGACCTCAAACTCAAGGTCAAAGGGTTATTCAGAGATTCATTCATACAGTGGGGCCCTCTTCGACTCTTGTCAGATTTCTTGTCGACTTGCAACACCATAACGGGCGGATCCAGGATTTGTGTAACAGAGCACAACATAAATAATATCTTTCTTGAACTAAGGGGGTATGGGGGGCATGCTTGCCTGGATAATTTGGGGTTGATTTGGTGCTAAAATAAAAGCACACAAAAAATATTTAAAGTTTGAACTAACAGGGGTCTGTGCCCGTGTTCCTGGTACCCTCCCCTCCCATATAGATCTGAGTCTGTCATAAGGATTTTACCCAGATGTAATAAAGTAATCATGTTACATTGATCGTTTTGCAGGTGGACCACAGGAGTCATGTTTCCATGGTAACGCAGGCGCTCCAGCTGAGTGAAGAAGATTATGGAGTTGTTTGTAGACGGATGGAAGCTACCGCTTTGCATGAGGTAATAGCTGGGGAAGTTCATCACAGAAATATACATAACAACAGCACTTTTGTTTACACTCTGTGGGACTTCCGGTGAGTGGCGTGGTGTCACGTAGATAGAATAGGGCCTCAGTAGCCCAATGCTTGTCGTACAAGGCAACTAAAATGGAGATCTTTTGCTTTCACTTTCCTTTCTATCGATCCCTTTTATGA
>JAUELE010245223.1:0-11153 GCA_031471655.1 Diodora aspera | reverse complement strand
AACCAGGGTAATATATGGAAGCGCTTTGAGTCTACTCTTGGGTGGAGATACCGCGCTATAAAAGAACTATCCATTAAATATACTGAGTTGCAAAGCTTCAACTCAGTCTTATGGCATGACGTGGATAGATTGTGTTGATGAATACAAACTGTTATTTGAAAGTGTAATTCCAACTTCTGACACATTAAATCTGCGCTAAAAATTTAATTGTTCCTATTGTAATCACATCTAGCATCGAGTAAGAAATTAAATATTTTAGATCACGGATTTTTTTTCCAGAAATCACGTGTGTTCCAGCCTGCGGCCAGGGTAACTACTGTGATCGAATCAATGGTGTAAATACGTGTGTTGGTACGTTATGACAGTACATATGTACATGTGACATCTTTGTGTATACGTAGTTACATAATGTAAATGCCACAATTTGGAGTTTTCCATGATACGGAATCTATCACTGGGGTTTCGGATTTTAATTAGTATCTTTATGTGTTGACTCATCCAACGGTTGTATCCCATCAGGAAATGGAATACGTAACTGAATGTGATCATTAATGTAATCGATAAAAGAGATGTATTTATTTTTATTTCACAAGCCTTTTCATTTCACCAACGAACTAAATGCGTCACAATTATTAACTAATATGTGCGATGCATTGAGTGTATTACATTTCAATATACTCTCTTAAAAGAGGACTCAGAATGTTAATGAGTGATAAGGAACACGCAAAGCCAAAAATTCTTAGGCATAGTCTCCAAAACAAAGACTTTGATTAGTATATTTAAATCGTTTCAGAAATATCCTGCAGCCCCAGTTGCAGTCCTGGTTACTACTGCGCTCGGCAAAACGGGGCAAATACGTGCTTTGGTAAGAATATTTCATATGTACATAATGTGTCGTGCGTAATTCACGGAATTACCCATTCACCGGATCACGCAAGAAACGTGAGCCATTCCCGTCAATGAAGAAATTGAAAGGTTAAGTTGCTCAATCCCAGGGATTACGCAAAAGTAGTATTGACTATGTAAAGCATGTGTTTATTCAGTATACATTTATAATAGTTTATTTAAATAAATTATTGGGAAAGAGTTCTTTTTTCGCCCCTCCACCCACTTTCATTTATTGTGTACTGACATTCATTTCTCGGTGTAAAACGAAAGTTTATAACCAAGTACATGTATACATATCTGTAAAGTAGACAACACACAAAACTAACCCTCACCCTAAGTATAAACTAACCCTAACCCCTAAAACCCTATTGGTGCTGAGCGGTGGGAACGAAAGAAACTCTTGCCAAACATTGCATTAAAACGTCTCACAAGACATTCACCAACTTAAGAGTTTATTATTGTGTCACGTTCTATATGCTTTCATCGTACGATAGTGTTTATATATTTTATTGTTTAATATTATCATTACTTTATACATCATTATATTTGCTAGAGTCATACACTGTACACGTGCACTGAATACGGGTTCAAATTAGTACAACTAATATCAAGTTCCAGGTTGACCCCATCTTCAGTTCATACTGAGGTTCACTTTCACCTTATAATCACTTACAATCACAGGCACTTGACTCTATAGACACTAAAAATACCATAAATGTGCATTTAGGCGCATTTCTACCATTTTACCATATTTTATATATTTTATATATTTAATTAAATAATGGATGCTGAATGATTTCATTTCGTGCAAACAGTAAGACTCTATATTTTGCATCTTGCAGCAATATTTTGTAATCCACCGTGCCTTCAGAACCACTACTGTGACCGATTGAATGGCGTTAACACTTGTATTGGTAAGACACTTGATTGGTATGACAATGTTTCGTTGTTTCTAACCATGTTCAAATATAATTTGCTCGACAAACAAAACATCAAAGACGTTAAGCAAATCTCAAATGCAGAGATAGAACTTAAATTATGCTTGCAAACATGGGTCTTCGTACTAAAGGGCCACCGGCGACATCCCACCCACCACAAAATGTTGTCAAGATCCGCAGCAACTTGAAATATTTAGAAATATTTGTTAATATTGACATATGTACTCATTTTATATCATTTCTCTGTTTTAGCACAGCATTGATTCTTTGCAACCATCACATTTCCATTTTCTGTTTTGTTCTAAAATAATATCATGGGGATTTAAAAAAAATACCCAGTGCTAATAAACCTTATTCATTCTTCTTAATTTCATTGATTCGTTTACAAAATTGATTTGTTTCTTTTGGCCCAGTGCTAATAAACCGTATTCAGTTTTCTGAATTTCATTGATTCGTTTACAAAATTGATTTGTTTCTTTCGGCCGGTCAAAATGTGTAAAATATACCAAGTGGATATCGTACTCAAAAAGTCAACGCTTTGAAACAGTCCAATTGCATGTGTCTATATGGTTAGTTAACTACATTTTTATATTTATAAAGATATTTTGTTTGCTAAAATTGAAACCAAACCAAACCAAGCCACAAAACAATATTATCAGCTACATTATGATATTTTAGCTTCATTGCATGATGCTGTGATACTAACCCTTTCAGAAACAACATGTAGTCCAGAATGCGGTCTCACACAGTATTGTCGCAGGCGAAGTGGAGTAAATTCTTGTGCTGGTATGGTTACATTCACACTATTCTCCAAATAATGACTATAGACATGGAACACCGCCAACCGAGGAACTCGGTGTCTGCATATATTTTTCCCAGTTTCACATCCATAAGAAATAATGCCCACACAAAATACTGAAACAAATTCCTCAAGTTTCCCCTTCTTGTAAAATGTCTTGAAATAAATTTCATCATTCAAAAATACGTGCAGTGTAGGTAACTACGGTGACAATCATTACTGAACACCATTATAACAAGAAGCTCAATCCAGTCAGTAGAGAAAGAAACTGGTGTGAACAGTACATCGTTCTACCCTTAATTGCCGGTGGATAATTATGTTATGATTAATATTTAATATATTGCTTGTTGACTTTGATTCCCCTAGTTGTTGCCTTTTGATGGTGATTTGAGGCACTTGACAAAAGTCCAACCCGAGGCACCGTCACGACAGCAAAAAATGATTTTACATGTATGATAATGCCATATCTATTACCAAAAGGTTTCCATTGTGTTCATATTTTGTCACTGCAGTCAATCAACTAATGCTACTACATCAGATATACAATTTTGCATTTTCATGTATATAAACTTGCACTTAAAATCTAAAAAAATGCTCTTCATCATATATATGAACGAAATACCTATTTCATACTATGTTAATATTTTCAGAAATAACATGCATCCCAAACTGTGCTCCTGGGCAATACTGTGGCCGACAAAATGGAATAAACTCCTGTGTTGGTAAGTCGGGGCAATGATGTAACTATGCCTTCTTTAAAACACTAAATTAATGTATCTACCTTGATTCAAAGAGCGATGTAGAGCAGAACAATAAACGGTAGCACTCTGTTGGTTTGCACAGGCGGCCACAAACATGCATTTTCACATCAATGCACAAATAGTGTGTTTAATTACTTGTCCACAAACTCCACTGAAATACCTGTCGGTTTCTGAATTTTTCAGACATACAGTGTACCCCGCAATGCAGTCCAAATTATTACTGTGACCGACAGAATGGTATCAACACGTGTGTTGGTAAGTTGTTAAATAACATGCACATGATACATAACAAAGTGTACATCTGTTAAACCACATGCTGTCCAAGGTGGGACACTTCCGAAACAATTATTAGTTTGTTGTAAGAATAAACTGTAATAATAAACATTCTTCTTTGCTTAAAATTCTCCTTTCGAAATTTATCTGGGAAAGATATGATTATTTAATCCTTTTCGCGAGATTTATGCCAATTTTAAGCTAGTTTCTTCACGTCGAAGACTCCCCCAGCACGCAATAAAGGCGGCAGTCTATTGGCTTATAGAACAAATGAGGGGTCGACGTTTCATTGGTCGGAAAGTAACAATAATTAGCTGACCGGCGACGTGGATCTAAATGTAGCAACTTAAACAGTAACTTCTCACACAATGAAATGAAGCACCTCACTTGCTCTGAACAGTTCACTCAACTTCCTTGGAATGTACATGTACCGGAGACCTTCATCTTGCATGTTTCAATTATTTCAGAAATATCATGCAATCCACTCTGCAACCCTGGACAATACTGTGACCGGCAAAATGGAATAAACACTTGTATTGGTAAGATACTGGCAAAAGTGTTACAACAATGGCGAACACTCTTAGTTAATCTTTATATTGTGAGGAAACGACTCTCGCGAAATAAATTTTTTTCACTGTAAGTGTAAGCCGTAAACAAATGTATTAACAGAAGACAATACATGTACTTCCGCATTATCGATTTGTTTTGTAAAATGTTAACTTTTCACTGCAGGTATTCAATGTACACCACAATGCAGTCCAAGTCATTACTGTGACCGGCAGAATGGTGTAAATACGTGTGTTGGTAAGTTATAAATTAGGCCTACTGACTACATGTACTTTTTTAGTAGCGTGCTGTAGGTCTGATAAACCTGTCATTAAGCACTTGTCGATAACATGACAAATGCTCACATTTGTGAGAGTTACTTGTAATGTATATACCAACTTATGCAATTGTTATATCAAATATAATTTAAAATGTATATGTTTTCTTTAAACCAAAACATAATGGAATTCCATCATTCCAGAAATTTCATGCAGTCCCCCATGCAATCCTGACAAATACTGTGACCGGCAAAATGGAGTCAACACTTGCGTCGGTAAGATTCAGTCAGAAATGTAACACAACATTGTCATCGCGAAAGTTCTCATTTAATCATAAAATAAGAAAACGAATTTTACTATATAAACGTTTTCGCATCTATGTTTGTATCTTAAACAAACAATTTTCACAGACATCAATACCTCCGAAATAGCTATATGTATTTGTTAAATAAAATGTTACATTTACACTGCAGATATACAATGTACGCCACAATGCAGTCGAAGTCATTACTGTGATCGACAGAATGGCGTAAATACCTGTGTTGGTAAGTTATTAATTATTGTGTACACGGCTAGTAACATTGCTATGAGTGTGATTAGAGTGTCAATCAGCGATTTACATTAAATCGTTTAACAATCAAAATAATTGCACAATATTGTGTAATTTCTACTTGAAAATGTTGGAATTTGTGACGGTCACTTTGTACATATATAACAACTTGCGCAGTTAGTACATGAAATAAAACTTTAAATATGAATGTGTTCTTGAAACCGACACAACACTGAAATTAGAATTATTAATAACACCCTGCATGATTCAACAAGATCACTAAACTTCTTCATATTGCAATTTCTCCATCATTCCAGAAATCTCATGCAGTCCCCCATGCAATCCTGACAAATACTGTGACCGGCAAAATGGAGTCAACACTTGCGTCGGTAAGATCCAGTCAGAAGTGTAACACAACATTGTCATCGCGAAAGTTCTCATTTAATCATAAAATAAGAAAACGAATTTTACTATATAAAAGTTTCCGTACCTATGTTTGTATCTTAAACAAACAATTTTCACAGCCGTCAATACCTCCGAAATAGCTATTTTTATTTGTTAAATAAAATGTTACATTTACACTGCAGATATACAATGTACCCCACAATGCAGTCGAAGTCATTATTGTGATCGACAGAATGGCGTAAATACCTGTGTTGGTAAGTTATTAATTATTGTGTACACGGCTAGTAGCATTGGTATAAATCGGATTAGAGTGTCATTCAGCGCTTTACATTAAATCGCTTAACAATCAAAATAATTGCACAATTTTGTGTTATGTCTACTTGAAAAATGTTGGAATTTGTGGCGGTCACTTTGTACATATATAACAACTTGCGCAATTAGTACATGAAATAAAACTTTAAATATAAATGTTTTCTTGAAACCGACACAGAACTGAAATGAGAATTATTAATAACACCCTGCATGATCAACAAGATCACTAAACTTCTTCATATTGCAATTTCAATCATTCCAGAAATCTCATGCAGTCCCCCATGCAATCCTAACAAATACTGTGACCGGCAAAATGGAGTCAACACTTGTGTCGGTAAGATGCAGTTTGAAATGTACCAACATTGGCACGAGGAAAATGTTTTATTTAATCGTATTATAAGAAAAATAGTAATAAATATGTTTGTTTGTATGTTGAACGACAAGTCAGACAGAAGTGTGTCGCTACACGATAGGTTTCAGAAACAACGATTTCACTGGTGTACCCTGTGGCATACTGCGACACATGTTGTCAATAGCATGGTTCAAGCTAGCTTCCTCGGCGATTTGAACCTGCGCTAAACAGCGAAGCATGTTTCGTGCATTAGCCAATGAAACGTTTCTGTTTGGTCACAGTATGTGCAGGTCTCGAATGATTTAGCAATTTGTTATGTATGGCGTTGTAAAAGTAACGTTTTCATTGTAAAATTATTGATGCAAGCTAAGAATGCTTATATATGTCGTTTTAAAAGACTTCTTTTCAAGGTATTAATGAATGTCACACATTTCGAATGTAGTAAGTTTGCTGTTCTGAAATGCATTTAGATCCGTTATGACTATAAATTAAAAGCTATTCGACTAAACACATAAAATCAGATTATGTTTTTGAGCAAATAGTTTACTTGAAAATGATTATCAGTGTCAGAAAGCAACAGGGGAGGCAACTCGTAGGTGTCTCACATGTAAACTAGTTTTCTCCTGTGACATTCGCCGACGCAATACACCTTGAACGACGCATATCCCAGAAAACATGTTTCCGGGCGTATTGAAGCGACACACTGCCGTCTGACACGTTAAGTCTTTGAGGACAGTATGAACAGAATCCATTACCTCTGTAATAGCTATTTGCTTCGTATTATGCAGATATACAATGTTCACCACAATGCAGTTCAACTCATTACTGTGACCGGCAAAATGGCGTAAACATTTGTATTGGTAAGTTATAAATTGTCTGTACATGGCTAGTAGCATGCTATAAGCCTGATTATTGTCTTAGTAAGCAGATGAGTTCAATTCATTACTGTGACCGGCAAAATGGCGTTAACATTTGTATTGGTAAGTTATAAATTCTGTGTACATGGCGAGTTGCATGCTATAAGCCTGATTATTGTCTTAGTAAGCAGATGAGTTCATCGCATTACTGTGACCGGCAAAATGGCGTAAACATTTGTGTTGGTAAGTTAACCTGACAAATGCCCACACTTGTGTAGGTTACCTTTCACGTATATAACAACTGCTGCAATATAAATATCTTATACACTTTTAAATGCAGTTCTCGTGAATCCGGAAACAACCTGGATTATTAATAATACCCTCCATGATTCAACAAGATTATTTAACGTCTTCATATTGCAATTTGAACCATTCCAGACATTTCATGCAGTCCCCTATGCAATCCAAGTCAATACTGTGACCGGCAAAATGGAGTCAGCATTTGTGTCGGTAAGGTGCAGTTAGAAATATAACAACAATGTCATGAGGAAAATTCGTATTTCATCAAATTATATATATACTTGTATGAAAAATATAATAAACATTCTTCATATTGTCTAAGTCTTACCAGACAGTATCAACATAAACCATTATCTCCGAAATAACTAATTGTTTGTAAAATGTTAAATATCCACTGCAGATATACAATGTTCCCCACAATGCAGTCCAAGTCAGTACTGTGACCGCCAGAATGGTGTAAATACCTGTGTTGGTAAGTTATTAATTACACAGCTCGTATCATGCTATATATCTGATTAATGTCTAAGTGTTGTGTTGGTTACTTTCAACGTCGACACCAACTCATGGGATTATTTCTAATACACTTTTAAATACAAATGTTCTCGTGAATCCCCCAAAAAACTGTATTTCATGATAACGACCTCCATGATTTTAAAGATGTACCACACTTCTAAATATATATTTTAACCATTCCAGAAATCTCATGCAGCCCCCCATGCAATCCAAGTCAATACTGTGACCGGCAAAATGGAGTCAACTCTTGTGTCGGTAAGATGCAGTTAGATAATATAAGAACAATGTCATGAGGAAAATTCTTATTTCATCGTATTATATGCATGTATGAAAAATAGTAATAAACATTATTCATATACGTACATTGTTTAAGTCTTACCAGACAGTATCACCAGAAACCATTACCTCCGAAATAACTAATTGTTTGTGAAATGTTAAATATCCACTGCAGATATACAATGTTCCCCGCAATGCAGTCCAAGTCAGTACTGTGACCGCCAGAATGGTGTAAATACCTGTGTTGGTAAGTTATTAATTACACGGCTCGTATCATGCTATATATCTGATTAATGTCTCATTAAGCGCTGGTCGACAACTTGACAAATACTCAGGTGTTGTGTTGGTTACTTTCAACGTCGACACCAACTCATGGGATTATTTCTAATACACTTTTAAGTTCAAATGTTCTCCTGAATAAGAGAGCAAGCAGTATTTAATGATAAAGACCTCCATGATTTTAAAAATGCTATCGTACCAACTAATAGAGCACTTGATAGATTCAATGCCAAGCAGAATATCTCAATGTATCGAGAGAGGTGGTGAAGTTACAGACTATTGACATTAAGCAAACAAATTGTAGACACCTTCCCGCTGTGTGTGCCGATGTTCGTGCAACAATGTTGAATATGCAATTAAGTACCCGCTGACAAAGTTGTCCACTATTTTTGGAACGGAGGTATACCACACTTCTGCATATATGTTTCAACCATTCCAGAAGTATCATGCAGTCCCCCATGCAATCCTGACCAATACTGCGATCGACAAAATGGAGTCAACACTTGTGTCGGTAAGACTCAATCAGAACTTGTGTGCTGTAATGTAGTGATTAAAGTGTAAGCCAATGAGTGAATGTAGCAGAATCAGTGAACTGGTTCAACGTCCTTAAGATATAGAGTAACCTTTGTTGGTTTCATCTAACTATAATCAGATTGAACCGACAGCTTCCAAGTAGCTTTTTTTCACAATTGGATAAACCTTCTGTCTAAATGTATATATTTTTAGATATTGTGTGCAGTCCACAATGCAATGGGAATCAGTACTGCGACCGAACGAATGGAATTAATACTTGTGTTGGTAAGTTCTAGTCAACACGACATCATCAGCATCCTCGACGTCCAGAGTGATTTGTGATTTGACTGAAGCTTTCGTCAAATATCCTGGCTAAAAGAAAGTTTTGTGTATTTGAACATCCAATGCTCAATATAAATAACCAATGAAATGCCCCATAACATTTATGAGACGAAGTTGCCAAGGGAAGTAACTCTTGATAAGTAAACACAGCGACAACGGTAAACTTCGCCGAGTGTTGGGAGAGACGCGCCACGTGATTGAGTCCAGGCTTTTGCTTAGGCCCCCTTACTGATTGATCACAACGACCTAGTGACGATCTTTCTTCATAGGAGTGAATCCAGGGTATCTAACGAAGCTAATGGCAAACTCACAAATACCGTCATCAGTAGCACATGATAGCGTTGATAAAGGAAGTTTACAATGTTCGCACATACATGAAGATTCTTAAATTCGTTATATTAGATTCAAAGGAATATCGTCTTGTTGAAATGAAGACGAACTCGATGACATTTCTTGCAAAATATGTAAACTTTAAATAATTGATCTGTAATTCTAAAACTTAAAATATATTTTACATTTGTACAAAAACACAATTCTGGAATTATATTGATGTCATTAACATCTTATGTTTCAGCAATTCAGTGCAATCCACAGTGTGTTTCCGGGTACTTCTGTGACCGACAAAACGGCATTAATACTTGTGTCGGTAAGATTACATTGACAGATGTCATATTGTTTCAAAGGATAAATAACAACAATCATATGAAGCCTATTATTTTAGTAGCAATAAAAAAGTGTAAGCAAAATAGAAAGAAATCCATCTTAAAGAGAATTAAACGTTTATTATGAAAT
This sequence comes from Diodora aspera, assembly GCA_031471655.1. NCBI lineage: Eukaryota > Metazoa > Mollusca > Gastropoda > Lepetellida > Fissurellidae > Diodora > Diodora aspera. The sequence goes on along the minus strand of JAUELE010245223.1, from coordinate 1,179 downwards.
TACGAAACTACTGCCTTCAGTAATTAAATAAATAAATAATGAATAGTCTATTTATATAGCGCATATTTCCATGCACAGTGCATGCTCATAGCGCTGGATTTCCTGTCGTAACCCAAGCAGGCCACTAGGCGCTCTATGCATGCAGTGTTTCAGGATATGAACTGACCAGCTATGACCATCATGCTAATTACAGTTATGTGTGCTCAGAAAATATATCTGGATGTCTTACAGCATCCTAAGAGAAATGTTGGTGCCTGAACAAAGTTTATACCAATGTCTTCAATGATGACAAGTGCCATTGTCACCAATGAAGATAGAAACAATACCAATGGACAGCGAAAAATATGAAAATAATTAAATGTGCACATTTTCATTTTAAACTAGGATGTCTAAACGTTACGTAATAATTTACATCCTGCTGTTTTTGAGTGTATTGTTGGAAATCTTACGTCGTATCCTTGAATTTGAATGACTGGTTACAACTCATTATTAAACTAAATGAAATGCATGTTTATAAACGAGAAGGCACCTGCTATCGTGGTTGGGTGAAAGGCAGAGCATACCGTCCTGGCAGGATATATATTGTGCTAACATTATAGGGTTGAAGCTTCTACTTTGCGATTCAAACCATGAAAGTCGTATTTGACCACTGCAATTCTGTTCTAATTCGTTAACCACAACAGAATGTCCATGTCGTTGGTGAATGAACTTGTTCATAAAAGAGTCATGTAAATGAAATCAGTACAAACTTGCTGTAAGCGAGGAAGATATTTCGGATTTCACGTGAATTGCGGTAATCTTTCAGCCATATCACCACGGCTTCACATCACGTCTGTCAATTTCTGATCTGAAAGAGAAGGTGGGATTCGAACCCACAACTACCAAATCTGGCAGCCACGCTAACCACTGCACTGCCACACTAGCTCGCATCCCTCATTTGCTGTGATTCTTCCTATAACCTATGTGAACCTTGAAATCTGATGTTTCAGAAATAGTCTGTGATCCAGTGTGTACTCTAGATCAATACTGTGACAGACACAATGGAATAAACTCTTGTGTAGGTAAGGTCAAACATTTTACCTCATTTCATAATAAAAGTTTAAGGTTAAGTGTTTGAAATTCTTTTCAAATCCCGATATTAATTAGTGTACCTCGTTGTTTTTTCCAGATATACTGTGT
>JAUELE010245201.1:0-11155 GCA_031471655.1 Diodora aspera | reverse complement strand
CGGACCCCTGGGACACCCCACACCCTCTGGATCCTCCACTGTCCTATTTATTTATTCAAATGATAAAAACAACAGTTTTATAATTTATTTAGCATAAATTTATCTTGTACAAATCTGAGCAAATATACTGGGGCAAATGTCAACAGTTCTACATGTACAGCAAGATAACAAACAGTGGTTACATAAAATCATAACGTCAACTTTGACTGACTTTATGTACAAAAACCTAAAGTTGATATCGGGCACCATGCTTTCTGAACATTAACAACAGATGAGCTAATATAAACAGGAATCGTTTCCAGTTCTCAAACAGGGAAACTTCCAAGTGATGTTGAAGAAAATATTGGTTACAATGCACATCTCAGCAATCGTAGCAACCCATCTCTTTCCGTGACTGGGCAGAGGACTCGTATGCCTCTCGTCGCCATTTTTGATAAGACCCACCTCAGTCCAGCGCAAAACGAGTACAAGAAGAAACTGGTTTGAATAGTACCGCAGGGAAAGATCACTCTGAATTGTTGCTTTGCTCCTTCGCGTAATACTATTCGGGGAAAGCGATGTTATGAAATTAATTTGATACTTAAATAATCTTACAATTTCAGACTTAACAGAGAAGGACATTTGTGTTATAAATCACCATTCAAACAAATTAATAACAAAAAACTTTCAATGAAACTATTTGGTCGTATCACTTCTAAACGTGCGCCACGAATTCGCTTGATAACACTTGATAATCCGTAAAGGCCTATATGAAATCAGGCGCCACCATTCCGATGGTCATTCCTCCGCCGTGCGTAAATTCATCGCATGTCGGCTCTCGAGAGGCATACCAGTCCTCTGCCGGATCACGGAAAGAGACGTGTGGCTACGATTGCAAATTTCAGTACAGTGACATTATTTCTCTGGAAATGAAGACTACGTACAGTTTGAGACAATGTTTGTGAAAACAAGCTAGGGTACTAAATACTTAAACATACACGAATTTATTAGTTGATACACATACATGGTTACAAAAGCTAATAGATGCATAGATTTCTGTTTGCTGGCGTCAGACATTCACGCATACAAACCACATTGTCAAACAATATATTATCCGTCAAAAAGTTCAAAGACCTAAAGAAAATAATTTGTTCCAAACATTGTTCTGTCAATGTAGGAAACAATGCATGCTTATAACACTATATCTCTGCTGCTCTCGGGTATAATAAAGTTTTATACAGAAACAGCGACGCTTACATGGTACGAAAACGAACATGAAGTTTTGTAACTGTGACGGTTATGGGAACTCAAGACAGAAATACGTTCGCTGTTACTGGGACACATACATGTTGCGGATATCATTCACGGTTAGAGTGACAGATATCCTTACTCACGTGCAGTTACAGTCCACTTACAGAGACTCATAACCTGACTCACGTGCTGTTACAAAGACTTGTAGCAGACACCCTGACAGGGACTCATGACATGAGAGTCATACCCGGACTAAAGTACTGTTACAGTCAAATTACAGAGACTCATGTCTCACGTACTGTTCCAGGGACTCATGATTCATACCTAACTCACGTACTGTTGCAGGGACTCATGATTCATACCTAACTCACGTACTGTTGCAGGGACTCATGACTTGTGACAGATACCCTGACAGGGACTCCTGACTCATGTCTCACGTACTGTTCACCTTATTTTATTGCTTCCGTAAAAACTGTCCTGAAGCGCGTCATTCAGTGAAACAAAGATAAACATTTGCATCTCTGTATAACATATACATTTAAGAGATAAACATGCACAAGAATCAGTAATATATATCCACAGACAATAGTTTCAGAAACTGTAAAAAAGACGAATATCATACAAGCCCCGACACTTGAAACCTTATCTCCGGCACCTTTACAGTCCTCGGCGAGGGCAGACAGAAATTCATACAAAATGGCAGCCATATCACTCACCTTCCAGCCCTCATGATCTAGAGGCATCTGACAATATAATAATAGGATTATCATGTACATTCAGAGGAGTTCATGTAGAAATTAAACACAGTACACGCTTGGAGAACAAAGATTTTGCAGTTATTGGAAACAAGGTGTATTGGATGATCGTGTTGAGCCGGTTATTAACAGCACATCAAAGAACATTACATAAAGTATCCTCAAGAATACAGGGACAGATCACTCTCGTTAGCGCGGTTAAACAAATACAGGAGTTGTCGTTCTTGATTGGTTATCTGAGACGACAAAGCAATTCCAGTTCATCCTTTCTCTGCGGTTCTCTGTGATCTTTGTTTTTCCGGATATCTCCACTAAATGAATATTGAATACATGTAATTTGACATTGGCTGTGGATGAGAAACCATGTTGGGGTCAGTTTACGTTTGTGCGCAGAAATCCTCGAACTGACATTCTTGCCAAAGTCGAATTTCTTCATGAATTAAAACATTATATTTTGTAATCATAAACAGATTAATTTGTATAGTCTTCCAAACACTTTTAACTGAACACAAACCACCTTTCTCCATTCGCACCGCACCATTTGCTAGCTTTACGAAACAATACCAAAACTGTTCGCTCTTCGTCACAAACGCACGCAGATAAATCCATCAATGGCAAAGCAGAAACCTCGCATACTGGAGACAAACAAAATAATAGTCACGTGACATGGGTTCAATAAATATTATGAAATACAAGCATAATACTAATGCTTAGTTCTTGGACACAAAAGAATCTCTTATGTCGGACATGTCCAAATGTGAAAGAAATTATTAGAGTATAGGATATGTTGGCGAGATATTAATATCAGTTTTTGGAAGATAGTATATGCGATGTGATAACTGCATTGCTGCACATCCAATCCTCGTTACGACTATACATTTGGTTTGAGCCGTGTGTTGCAACATTGGTCTTCAGAATGGCACTTAAATCTGCATCCCAATTGAAACATGATGCGCAGTGTTCGTGATGGCATTCAACTCTGCTGCACACTTCGCTATTTCTTATATATATCATTCACTGAAATGAAAATATAATTGAGTTGAGTTGAAATAATGTTTACATTGCAAGGGCAATATTTCAGCCATAACGAAACGTGATGTGCAAGGTTCACACCGAGGGAAAAGATAGTTCACAAAAGAGATCGACAGAAAAAAATTAAAAGCTTGAAATTTGAAATGATGCTTAACATTGCAAGGGCAATATTTCAGCCATGAAGCAACGTGATGTGCAAGGTGCACATCGAGGGAAAAGACAGTTTATAAAAGGGATCGATAGAAAGAAAAGTGAAAGTGAAAAATATTCTCATTTTAGTCGCCTTGTACGACAGGTATTGGGTTACTGGGGCCCTATTCTATCTCCGTGACACCATGTCACTTCCCGGAAGCAGAATAATAATGCTCAGTTATTGGACACAAAAGAATCTCTTGTGTCAGACATGTCCAAATGTGAACGAAATTATTAGAGAATAGGATATAGTTTCCTGGGATGCTTGCTGACAGGCATTTAAACAAGAATATACGGTATCTACGTTATTGCAGATATATCGAGAGGTAACATGATGTATACATGTGCAGATATCCCGGTTGGATTATAAATCAAATTTGTCTTACCTTGATAAAATGTATCGCGCTCCATTGAACAGATCCGAGACTGAAACAAAATAGTTACATATGATGGATTTGTAACCATAGTAATAGAGAACTGACACATTACATAAATTGATAAACAAAAACTGAAAGTAGAAACAAACAAAAAAGAACTCACTATTGAAATATTTGTATGTGGTAACACATACATAAAATATCACTTGTATTGAAATGGACATGTTCAAAACTTCTTAAAACATTTGTCCGTACTACAACTGTTGGTGGTCGAACTCCCTGTCGGAGAACTACTTCCGGTTCTGGTTTTGTAGCAACAGCATCCGGGGCCTATAAAGAAGGGTTTTCTGGAAGATCCATGAAACTGATTCATCCTCTTCAACCTGAGCATATTGATGGTTTGTAATAAGTTTCACTTACTCGCTTCCTAAAGTTGATATTGGTCCGGACAACCCGATGATTTAGCGGCATCAGAGGGCGGACGTTGGCCTCGAGGAGAGAATTGTGGGTAAGGTCACCGCGACCTGGGTACATCACACGTAAAGACGTCAACTGAAAGAAACATAATTGTCCTGAGTATCTCCTACAGACGGCTGAAGAATCAAAGGTGAACAAACTCATGAATTCCTTTGACCTAGCTAATAATTTTCGCAAGACTCTGACTGGGAAATGACGAACGGCGAAATATAAACGGTTAACTTAAAAAACAAACCAACACTGAATACAGGGGGAAATCGAGGATGTGTGTGATAGAACTGGAGCACAACATAATTTAATTTAAGGAAAAAATATTTTTCTAAATTGGTCTGCGGCATCTTCCCCTCCTTAAACTTTTAAAAAATCAACATGCGAAAAGGAGCAACCTCAGCTTATTTTTCATATCATTTGTGGGGTTGATTTGGTGTTAACACAACAAAATAATAAGGGGGGGGGGGGGTGGATATGTGTCCACCTGGGTCCGGAACTTGGCTGTGAGGGATGTCAAAAAGTCTTAAGCCTAACATGAATTAAGTTGAATAGTGATCTTTATTTTTTTTAACATAGTCCCTTTGTAGTGAGTGCGTGAAATGGATTTTTACATTGCAGGGGGCAATATTTCAGCCATAGCGCAATGCGATGTGCAAAATATCCTCATTTTACACGGCTCTTACGGCAAGCATGAGGATACTGAAGCCCTATTCTTTCTGGTGTTAGCGCGACACCCACGTGAACCCCACGGGATTAGTCCCCTTGTAGAGCAATACACTTGTTCCACTGGTTCTGCCAGTCATCTATGCCTTATTCGTAGAAGGTCACATCCTGGTCTCTTAACCAACCCTCCACAGCATCGATAAGCTCGTTGACATGATCAAATCTTCGGCCACGTAATTTTCAATTTTGGTTAGTCATGTGGTAGTCACATGGTAGGCCATGTCTGGGGAATAGGGTGGGTGAGACAAAATTTCAAACCAGCATTCTTGAACAGCAGCCACAGCCAACTCATTGCCCTGATGAAAAAAAACCTCCATGGGGTAGAGGTAGTCATCTTTGACAGTTCAGCAAAAGCAAAATAATGCTGTAATTGTTTTGATATTTTGGTAAAGATACCCAATTACATCGTTGATTGTTCCCTGAAGTGGGTTCAAACATAAAATCATCCTAAATATGTTAGGATGCTCAAATGCTCAAAACATTTTGACATTCCATCGTAGGAGCCCAATCTGGTCATGAAATGGGTCATCAAAGCGTTGCTGTCAACACAGATATGGACGACTTATTATCCAATGTGTCAGAATCGCCAGTGATTGAGTTAGCCGATTCGATGGTAATAGAATGCACCGAGTTAACCAAACAGATCATTCGTTTAAAACCACCACTCGGTTTGACTCGCTAGCTTTCTTACTCGATACAGTAGCTAGGCTCGAGGATACGCACGCACATGGTTGCAAACAAATAGAATCATGTAAATACGTTTTACGAGCTTTAAACCCAGAGACGTAGTATCAGAAGTACAAAATGTGATACAGACTGAGTCTACTGGTACTTAGGGTTCGGAAGGACAAAAAACTGGGTTTAAAAAAAAAGACCTTTGGTGTTGGGTCATGATTATAAGAATATCATACGTTGCACATGTTGTGTTTGAAGCTGAATTGATGAAAACAGAAACCTGTCGAATTGTTCCTTTCACCAAACTCTCCAGAACAGTATCTTGGGTTCTTCAAGTCTGGTTGGCCTAAACATATATAGTAAAGTAAAATAAATATGTTTTGGTTAAAATACATGTATGTATGAATTTGAAAGGAAAGTTATTAGATGCCATTACAAGGTTAAACAGACAAACCGGAAGTGCAGTTGTAGCCAAAATGTATTGTAGGTCAAGATCAAAGCCTAGCGTTAATCTCGAGCAAATAAGATGAAGATGAAATCACTGCTCAGGATAAACTTTACATGGAATTTATTAGTCTTTTACAGATGGTACATTAATTTGTAGTTTCATTGTTCACGGTCCTACTTAAAGGGTACACCACTCGCTGAAACTGGTTGGCCTAAACATAGTAAAGTATAAAATAGTGCTTTGGTTAAAATATGTATGAATTTGGAAGGGAAGTTATTAGATGCCATTACAAGGTTAAACAGAAGAAACCGGAAGTGTAGTTGGAGCCAATATCTAGTTGTAGGCCAAGATTATACTTATATGAGGATGTCGGTAATGTGTATCTAGCATAGTTCCTTCAATGTGCATTCAACAACCCAGAACTATAATGGGTACCGGGAATCGAAGAATAAAAATACTGTATTAATTCTATGTAAATCTTGAATTACAGATTTCAACAAAATAACCAGGCATTATCGTTCATCGAGAGGCAAATTTGGTCGTGGTGCAACGTGCACAGTAGACTGGGCCCCAGTCCTTTGGGACATGTATTAATACAAATATGACAATTTTAACTAGATCTACAAAAAAACAATGAGAAGCCACAGTAACAAACTTATCCCTTAGTTCCACCGTAATCTAGACTGTATTTTCATTATGTAACATGTTGGACACTCTATACATCCACTATGTAGAAAGGAGACTGAACTACAGTCTGGAATCCGAGACTAGGTGTACAGATAAATATATTCCGTGCTTCCTGACAAACACTGGCCACACCCTCCCCCTCTCCTCCAAAGGGCTTCCTGTTGTCCTCATTAACTCCGGAGTTTTCTTTAAATACCGTGGAGAGAAAGCCGGAGGAATTACTTGGGAGGAAGAGTACTAATCTTATGAGATGTTTGATGCTTGTACGAGTGTTAATATCCAGCGCCATCAATCGACCCCCGACACTGGACCATGTCCAGTCTGTTGTTGCAGCTTGCGAAGATGTGTACGAAGACGCTCCCGGTTTATTAACTAGCTGTCAGACATCATCCAGTGAGGGCTGTATGAGATGGGTAGATGGATGAGGCAGCTATTGATCCTGGCAGTAACGAGATGGGGAGAAACTAATTAGTTTAGTATTTATTCACTTCAAGCATTGAGGGGCCCCAGTGGTGCTGTTTGAAGCCATTAGATGCTTTACGAGGCGTGAAGACAATTTGTATTTAAATTGAGCAATTCAACGTTATGAAATACATAAAACCAAGCAAGTGCGTATTGTTTATACATCAGATGCAGCTCCTGTCCACTGGGACACGTGTAATATTTACTGTAGATCGAGCTGTTCACGACTTCCTTGTTACATCCACGCCAATTTCTCCAAGTGGTACGCAGTTTTTACATTATCCAGAAAAACTGGTGTCTGTTTAACTTTCTTTTGACCAATCTGGATATATTTCTGAATGTAATTGACAAGTACAATATTGGATTGGAAAACAGTGACAGACACCTACAGCAATCAGCTGTGACACTCCATGTAGTCGTAAACAATTCCAATCAGTATGATGTAAATGTAGAAAGGTACAACAAATAGGAATTCAACAGCTGATAAATAATCAAATACTCAAATCATGACAACATGGTTCTAGTTAATTTTGCAACTTTTTTTTTTTTAAAAAGAAGAAGAAAGAATGAAAGAAAAGAATGGAGCGAAAAGACAGTTCATAAAAAGTGAAAGCAAAAGATCCCCATTTTAGTCGCCTTGTACGACAAGCATTGGGTCACTGAGGCCCTATTATATCTACGTGACACCACGCCACTTCCCGGAAGCCCCACGGGGTCGAAACAAATAGAAAACAAATGAAGAAATGCAGAGATATTTCAGAATGCATTCAAATATCAAGGCAGTGTGTGAAGTGGTATCTAATGATCTATCCTAACGGGTACTGCAGCAAGTCTAGCAGACATGGCAGGTCACCCAAACTATGCATGGTGATCACTACTTCAACCAACAGTTCTGATGTAGGGTGTTAACAAGGTCTAGGTTGCTGATTACTGGGTGGCTTCAACACTGCTGGACATGCATGGTTTTCAGTGTAACTCCAGAAAAGTCGCAGCTGTCATAAAGCCTATGAACCTACACAATTTGAACCTGTTCCAGTAAAGCTGACTGTTTGGTCAAAGATAACTTTCTGCATCAAGACCTATGAGATGTCTGCTTGTCTTGCTTGCTTAAGTAGGACCATGAACATTAAAACGTAAAAAATAATGTACCATCTATATAACATTAACAAATCCCATGTAAAGTTTATCCTGAGCAGCGTTTTCATCTTCATCTTATTTGCACGAGATTAACGCTAGGTTTTGATATTGACCTACAAATACATCTTGATTACAACTGCACATCCGATTCGTCTGTTTAACCTTGTAATGGCATCTAATAACTTTCCTTCCAAATTCATACATATTTTAACCAAAGAACTATTATATACTTTACTATGTTTAGGCCAACCAGACTTGAAGAACCCCAGATACTGTTCTGGAGAGTTTTGTGAAAGGAACAATTCGACAGGTTTCTGTTTTCACCAATTCAACACCAGTTCAGCTTCACACACAACACGTACAACGTATGACATTGTTATAACCACGACCCAACACCAAAGGTCTTTTGACACCCCTCCCCCCATTTCGTTGCCCTTCCGAACCTAAAGTACCAGTAGACTCAGTCTGTATTACATTGTGTACTTCTGATACTACTTCTCCGCTTTTAAAGCTCGTAAAACTTATTTACATGATTCTATTTGTTTGCATCCATGTGCGTGCGTACCCTCGATCCCAGCTACTGTATCGAGTAAGAAAGCTAGCGAGTCAAAGCGAGTGATGGTTTTAAACGAATGATCTGTTTGGTTAACTCGGTGCATTCTATTACCACCGACTCAGCTAACTCAAACACTGGCGATTGTAATGAAATTATTCTAAAGTGGCGATTGAATCCATTTAAATATTTTGTGAGAATTGAGCTATTTGTGCGACAATTGCTGGTAACTGATTTTGGTGAGTGACACTTGAAGAGAAGTGGAGTCAATGGAGGGCTACACTTGCAGTGGCAGTCGACCCTGCTAACCCAATCTCCCTGTAAATCAACACAATTTCCCAGACTGATTGGGTTATAACGACTTATTAATCACGCAGGGAGTTTCGGTCGATAAAACACTTTGCAGAGTTTCTCGTGGACAGAGCGAGGGAAGGATTTGTCTGGTTCAGAATCGTCTCCTTGTCAAAGCCGGTGTATGGCTACAGCGATCGCAGGATCTGACATTCCAACCTGTGTCACACCCGGTGTATGACTAGAGCGATCGCAGACTCCGACATTCCAACCCTTGTCATACCCAGTGTTTGACAACAGCGATCGCATGATGTGACATTCCAACCCTTGTCACACCCGACGTATGACAACAGCGATCGCAGGATGTAACATTTCAACCCTTGTCACACCCGGTGTATGACAACAGCGATCGCAGGATGTGATATTCCCACCCTTATCACACCCGATGTATGACAACAGCGATCGCAGGCTCCGATATTCGAACCCTTGTCACACCCGATGTATAAATAGATTTATTTAGTATAAAGAACTTACCTGTGTTCTGGAGCTATAAGAAGGCTTATGTAGTATAAATACTAACATGTTTTTCTGGAGATATAAAGAACTAACCTGTGTTCTTGGGATATAAATAGGTTTATTGAGCATAAAGAACTTACCTGTGTTCTGGAGCTATAACATAGATTTACTTAGCGTAAAGAACTTACCTGTGTTCTGGAGCTAAAATAGATTTATTTAGCGTTCAGAACTTACCTGTGTTCTGGAGATATAAATAGGCTTATTTAGTATGATCCACGTGACTGTTTCCTGACATCCTGGTTGTGTGAGTGACCCTTCATACGTCAAGTAGTGGTCAGTAATGGGCAGGAGCTGGTCAAGGGCGAGGTGATGCACCATGGACTTCCTGCCTGGACACACAGAGGGTATCACAAGTAAACAGAATTATGTGACAACAACAGTAAGTTAAAAGTCTAACCAAAACAAAATATACTTAGGTGGGAGACTGATTTTCACCCCTATCTCCCTCCCACTTCCAGATCATTTTACTAAATCTCCTGACTTTTGAACCAAATTATTTTAAACATTTTGGTAGGCCTAGATGTCAGTAGTTGAGTCTCCCACTCTGGGTACCCACTCTGGCTACCCGGAAGAGACGTCATAGCTTTATTGAAGACGTCATGGGCATTTTGGGTAATTTTGATCATTGGATATAAGTTATTGTTCCCTAGTTGAGACATATTGTGACGTCATATCATTGTTGATGACGTCATAGATTATATTTCCTCAGCTGATGCTGCACATGCGCAATGAATGCTGGGAATTCAAGATGTGTTACTTCCGGGTAGCCAGAGTGGGTACCTAGGGTGGGAGAGTAAACTACTGTTGTCAATGGTATATGTTACTGTTTTAGAAAACCTCCCCCTATGGAACCCAAATTTCCCCCTTATTCAAGCTGTTTTCCCCCTTCGGCAGGTATGAGTTATGCCATGGTATTAAACAACTCTTCATGAACACCTTTATCATTCGTGCACGCATTCATTCAGTTCGTTTAATCGTCTATAGCTTTCATTACATCCCAGACCCCAACCCCTCCCAAGCCAAGGTTTTCTCACCTTTTATATCTAATCCTTTCAGTTCTTTGGTAATCAATTGGAAAGCCTTGTTTTCTTCCTTCCCGACCTGAAAAAATGAAAGATAGAGAGATGTATAGATTGAGTGAGTGATTCGGGGTTTTAAATGTTTTTAGGCACTCTTTTAGCGCAGGGGTGGCGCCAGGAATTCCTCGCCGTGGGAGCTGAGGTCCCCGACAAGTCGTCTGAAATCCGCAACAAATACACATTTACAATAAATACACATTTTCTCCGAAATTTTTCCCGAAAAATTCCTATATTCCTGTTTCAGCAGCATCGTTACGGTCTTACAATCATCACGACTGTCTCTCCGGGCCGAAAGAGAGGTACCCGGGCGTACTCGAACCACAACCACCAAGGCTAGCAGATTGCTGGACCATCCCCGAGTCCAGAGGGGAAGAAGAGGTGGGGGTGTTAACTGGCAGCGTCGTAGGGGGGGGGGGGCGAATCTCGACTTTGAACAAGAAAGGGGGGGGGGGTCCCGTCATACCATTTGA